>CAJQZJ010034136.1:1525145-1568359 GCA_907164525.1 Lophiomys imhausi
TCTCTCTCTCTCTCTCTCTCTCTCTCTCTCGTGTGTGTGTGTGTGTGTGTATTTAATTTCTTTTATTTTCTTATTTTTTGTTTCTCTTAGTTTTCTGAGATAGAGTCTCACACTATAGTCTAAGTTGGCCCGGAACTCATTCAGTGCTTCTCAACCTGTGGGTCACAACCCCTTTTGGGGTCACATAACAGATATCCTGTATATCAGATATTTACATTACAATTCATGTCAGTAGCAAAATTACAGTTATGAAGCAGCAACAAAAATGATTTTATAGTTGGGGTTCACCACAACATGAGGAACTGTATTAAAGGGTTGTAGCCTTAGGAAGGAAGGTTGAGAACCCCTGGTACAATTCAGAAACAGCCTTGAACCTGTCACGATGCCGATGCCCTCGCTCCAGCTTTGTAAGTGCTGGGTTTACAGGTGGGATCCACCATCTCTGGCTTTGTTCTTTTTCTAAATTTTACTTTCTCTTCCTTTCTTCCTCTCCTACAAAGAAAGACGCCACGAGGTTGAGCCAAAACCCAAAGCTAGTCAAATGTCAGTTTTATAGATTACAGCCTAACACAACAAACACAACTCAGGTTTTATGACTTTTTCTTTTACACCAAGGAGAATACCAGCATCATATTATATTTTTTTTAAAAATAGACATTTTCCCCATTTGAGAAGAAACATGTTTTTAAGACATGTTTTAAAACCATGTTTTAAGTCAAGACATGGGGTTGGTTAAATCTGATATGGAATTACACTGTACAGCCTGAGCTTTGCAAGGCCTTGCCAAGAGGCTTTTTCTCTCTAAGTTTCAGTTATCTGACCTGTGGGATGGTCTAGGTACCTATCATACTGGACCAAGTAAAGACTGAATTGAGATAAATACAAGAGAGCCTGCCATCTTGTAAAATGTCACAATGACACACATGTACCTATTCATACCTTGGTGATTCGTAGAAAGCAAATTAATCTAAAAACATCGTTTATAGAAAACTTTATGCTTTGGGCTTATACACATGCACATATACATACTCACATGAATATATGTATGTATGTATATATATGATGATGATTCAAAAAGAACACACTGGAAAAAAAGTATTCCACTCACTGACTGGTAAGGGTATGGTAAATGCCACCTTTTCATTGTTCTTACATTTCTTTAGGAAACAACTTCATTGTGTCCCATCCAGAAGCACCCTCTGCTCCCCCAAAAATGAAAAGAAAAAAATAAAATTAAAAAATTGAGGTCAGTGGCGGTATACACCTTTAATCCCAGCACTCGGGAAGCAGAGGCAGACAGATCTTTGTGAGTATGAGGCCAGCCTGGTCTACAGAGTGAGTTCCAGAACAGCCAGAGCTACAAAGGGAAACTCTGTCAAAATGAAACAAAACAAAATAAAACAAATGTAAATATTTTACATAAATAGTAAATAAATAAAGTGTAAGGACAAGAAAAGAAAGGAGAGCAACAGGCAGAGCTGGCAGACCCCAGACCCTGGATTAGCAGTCTCAGTGCATATGGGAAGATGTCACTTCCTGCCACCCGCCTCAGACCCTGGTGGAATCAGGGAAAAGAAAGAAAATGACAAAACTTCATCTACTTTTTTTTTTTTTTTTGACACAGATGGAAAATGAAGCCGGCTTTGCAGGCTGTCTCAATCTCACAATTGAGACCACGCTCCTTTAAATGAAAACAGAACGCCCTCCCCCAGGGTGGCAACTGAACATTTCTCCAAGAGCTCATGATGAGTGTTCTGTTGCACAAGTGAGGCTTTGATGTGTGTGTGTGTGTGTGTGTGTGTGTGTGTGTGTGTGTGTGTGTGTGTGTGAAAGGATTGTGTCAGGGTCCATGGAAATGTTCCTACTACTCCAGCCAGTTCCTAGAAATCTTTGAGAACCAAGCTCTCCTACAGGATTAGGCTCCTCTGAATTCATTGTGTAGGTCACAGTCCTCTAATACATAGGCCCAGGGCCACAGGGGAAGGATGCGGTTGAAATGCTGACCCGATTGAGGAATAGTGGCTCCTCAGATCCCCACCTCATCACACCCAGCCCATAGCCAGAGGAGACATCAGGAATCTCACCATCTGGAGGAAATAAAGGATTCATCATGGCTGCCATTTTAAACATCAGTGTTAAAACACTGTGTTCTGAAGAGTCTGGGAAGAACTACTGTGTGCGCTTGCTCCACTGTAGAAGTCACTGTGAGAGCTGCTTTAGGATTTTGGACCTAAATGCATGTTATTACATGAACACAATTATACTATATGCTTCTAAACAGGTTTTGTTATTGTGGAGTTGCCTTTGATTTTTCTCAATCAGCTGATGGATTATGAGTGACTCTGGCATCTATAAAGTGCATTTACATACTCAGGAATTGGGTGACATGAGTCCCTGGCCTAGGACAGTTTGCACACTCTGCCTTAGTCTCTAGCACTCTGTAGTTGGAGCTGAACTGACACTCGTGCCTAACGTGGATCCCTGGGGGGCATATTATAAGATGGGTTTCATCTTCACTGGAGTGAAGTTCTCTAGCAAAAGAGGTAAGGACTTGCTGTCCCTGCTGCTGTCCTGGAATGCATTTGTGCTTTTATGGATTCTTGGGGGACATCCTTAGCACTGGCTGGGTCACCCACTTGCCACAGCATCATTTCCCTGAGTTGAAGATGGAGGCCTGGTTCTTTCCGAGTCTGAAATCATTAACTCTTTAAATTCTGACCATACGTTATATTCTAGTCCACAAAGCAGCAAAGGCCGAGAGAAATATGACCAAGCTGGGCTCATCTCTAATGGATGACCCAGCTCAGGCTGAAGACATTTCCAGGTAGCACAGAGGCCCCAAGGGCCTTAGGATCCTGAAAACAGAATGTCTACCTATCATTCCAAGCCCATGCCACATCCCTCACCTTCTGGAGCCTTCAGTAGCCACCCCGTGACATGCCACATATGGGCTCCAGCTTTAGGAAGCTGTAAACACATGTGGCCTTTCACAGCCACCTCTGCTCACTCACATGTGGTTATCCTAGCTTTTAATTTTGCAGCCTGCACTAAACTGTTCTATAAGAGGGTACTGCCTTGCAACCTGACAGGTCTTGAAGAGAAAGAAAAAAAATGCCCAAACTGAGCAAATCGCCCCAAGACTATTGTTGGAAGCCATACAGGTTGTGTAATTCAGAGATTCACAGAAGCTTGGTTTCTGCAGAACAAGCCTTTAACACAAACAGAATTGCTGCCCAGCCTGCCTTGCCACCTTGCTGGCCAGCTCTCTGAAGCCCTTGCAGGCTTTCTTCCCCCTTTCTCTTTCTTTGTCCGCCTTCCTGGTGCAGCCACCAGTGTGGCTGCTCTTTTGTTGTGGGTGCCCATTGTGTGACCTTCGATTTGCTCAGGGAATGGCTTCTTGTTGGAATGGTAAATTCAAAGGGCCGGGGCTGCTGAAGTAAGATTGTCTGACCACAATCCACCTGGCATCCATCAAAGACAAATAAACAAGCCATGCTTATCACCAAGCTGCCTGGTGTAGCCAAACTGTAAATTAGAAATATAACGGCCTGCTTAGCTGCCTGGCGGGCCCCAGGCAAGGCCCTTGGTGGTCACTGGGTCTCTACTACAAACCTATGGATTGTTGAACATTATCCTCAGTGGCTGTAGTATAGGTGTAAACTTTGTTTCCTTCTACCTTCCTGAACTGAGCCTCTATGCACACACATACATACACACCCAAGGCTGAAAGCAAATAGTCAAAATATAATCAGTCAACCTTTGCCTGGTGACTAATGCACGCTTTACTTTTGGTTTTGCATTATATAACATTCTTATTCCGAAGATTTAATGATATCTATTATTTTAAAAACATGAGTCATAGCAGGGCTTGGTGGTGCACGCCTTTAATCCCAGCACTCGGGAGGCAGAGGCAGGCGGATCACTGTGAGTTCGAGGCCAGCCTGGTCTACAAAGTGAGTCCAGGACAGCCAGAGCTGTTACACAGACAGACCCTGTCTCGGAAAAACAAAAACAAAAACCATGAGTCATTAATTTCAGTTTTGAAAATTTGAATAAAAGATCCTGTGTGCGTGTGGGATAATAGGAGAGAGGCGATCTCAACGGAGATGGAAATTCTGATTGTCTAAAGTGGCAAAAAGTGCAAGAGCAGTCTCAACAACCTCCCCCAGGGTCTCTGCACCTCAACTCTGTGTTTCCTAGGCAGGCTGCCTGCCACAGTTGCCAAATTCCAACCTCCCTGCCTGTACAGTGCCCATCTTGCACAATTTCAAACCAAGGAGTGCTGTCACTGAAGCGTTTTCTCCTACCTGCACCACCCAAACCATAGCCAACTTTGCCTAAGGGAACATCAGCTCTGGAGGGAACAGAGAGAGCTCCGGAGTGAAGCCTTGAGGGCTCCTCAGTTATTTTGGGATACACCCTTTAGCTCTTCCTGCTTTTCCTAGCAGACTTTCAGGGATGGGGGGGATGGGGGGAGGTTGGGAGGGTGAGCTGGAGGGAAGTGCAAGAAGAGTACTGTCCAGGCAGGGAGGTTGGAATTTGGCAACTGTGGAAGGCAGCTTGCCTAGGAAACAGAGTTGAGGTGCAGAGACCCTGGGGGAGGTTGTTGAGACTGCTCTTGCACTTTTTGCCACTTTAGACAATCAGAATTTCCGTCTCCGTTGAGATCGCCTCTCTCCTATTATCCCACACGCACACAGGATCTTTTATTCAAATTTTCAAAACTGAAATTAATGACTCATGGTTTTAAAATAATAGGTATCTGTCTCAGCGCCTCCCTTCCTTCTGTAACACAAAAGACAGCTCTTTATAGACACCCATGTCCTTCTGGCCAGAAGCATTAACTAGCTCACTCCTGTTCGTCAGCCCCGGGTATTTCATTTACACGGTGCCTGGATGAGTTTACCCAAATTTACCCAAACAGTTTGGTTGTCAGGAGGGTTGATGATGGGGACCAAACCCAGGGCTTAGCATATGCTAGGTAAACGTTCTACCAGTGAGTTACCTCCCAGCTCTTGTCAGTTATTCCTGTAGGGAAATAAGACAGTCATGCTGTGTGTGGCAAGAGTGTGTGAATACTGGCAGACTCTGAGCACACACTTTTAATCTCATGGACTTGATACTAGTGTTGAAAGTTCTTGGGTGAAGAAGCTGTCCCAGGATACTCTGATTCTTTGATATGAATAAAGGTTAATGGGATCCCAATTCAAAAATATGGATTTTTAACTAAAAGGATTTAAAACTATATATTTTAGAATTTATTCTAGAAACTTGGTTCTATAGAATTTGAAATGTTAACTTTGAACTCTGAGAAACAGGTTCTTCTTTTGTCTACTTGCTGCTAAAATAGCCTTACCACAAGTTTTGTAAACAGATAATAGGATGAAATAACAGAGACACCAATCCTGCAGCCAGGCATTAGCAACAGGGGATGCCCCAGCCACAAGCCTTTCGGCTCCCAGGACAAGCTCTCAAATGTCCACGTCATCTCAAATTCACCCGGGGCCCTAAGATCTGCACATCAATATATAAAATTGGAGGCTAATATGCAGGTATCGATTTCTCTAAGGATGAGCGTCAATATTTACAATCCCAAGAGGTAACAGCTGATTGAGGCAAGCTCAAAATGTGATGTGACTGCCAAGGTCATGCTGAACCTTAACCACGCCCTTCTTAACACAGGTGGACGCTTCCACCACCAAGTGGTGGTGGGTTATTTAGATGGGAAGTAAAATTTAGCTGTTTCTCTGGACATAGTTGATTATATGTCTTTTACACCATAATCCACACCAAGTCAAACATCCTGGGGCTAGGGGGATCTTTTACAGAGGAATTCTTTGGAATTAACCTCTCGAAGACTGCTATGTTCTCATGTCTGTATGTGTTCAGAGCCATGCTGCCATCAAGCCAGGAATGGGCGTCTTTCCTCAGGTAGACCAGAAAGCTCAGAACTCCTGGCCTTGAGAACTATTTACATGAAGGGGAAAGCAGAATAGGGCATGATGATAGAAGCCCGGAGGGAAGGACAAGGAAGATTGTAGATTCAAGGCCATCCTGGGCTACGTAGCAAGTTCCAGACAAGCTTGAATATATAGAAAAACCCTACCTGAAAGAAAGAAAGGAAGAAAGAAAGAAAGAAAGAAGGAAGGAAAGAAGGAAGGGAAGGAAAGAAAGAAGAGAGAGAGAAAGAAATAAAAGACTGTGATCTCTCTATTCCTCCTCTCTCTCTTATATAGGGCTCCCAGAGCTCTATCTAATGTTTGTTTGTCTCAGCCTTTGCTTTCTTCTGCTGCAGGGTGGAATTTCTAATAGGATAGTTATGCTAGGTTCCTGTTCCTTGGGTCTGTGCATTGTAGGATCGTTGTCCTGTACTATAAGTCTAAAATCCAGTTATAGGTGAATGAATACATGCCATGGATCTGGGTTAGTTCACTCAGGATGCGCTTTTCTAGTTCTATCTGTTTGATTGCAAATTGCAAGATTTCTTTGTTTCTGATAGCTGAGTAGTATTTCATTGTGTAAATGTACCACAGTTTTTTCATCCATTCTTTGATTGAAGGGCATCTGGGTGTTTCCAGTTTCTAGCTATTACAAATAACACATGAAGATCAAAAGAACCACCAATCTAAGCCCCTAGAGGCTTATAGAGACTGAAACACTAACCAAAAATAAAAAAAATAAAAATAAAAAGAAGAAGATGACTGGACCTAGTCCCCCCTATACAAGTGTAGATCATAGGCAACTTTGTGGTCATAGAGATCCCTTAGCAAGTGTGGGGGAGGCTGTCTCAATGATGGACTTTGTTACCTTTTAGTGGGACATTTTACCTTAAAGCTGTCATGTCATGCCCCAGAACAAGAGGAAGCTCTTAGCCCTCATGTGACTGATGAACTGAGGGGGTTGATGTGTGGGGGCTCCACACACTGGAGGAGAAAGAGGAGAAGGATAGATGGGAGAGGGAGTAGAGGGTGGGAGGGTGAGACTGGGAGGGAAGGAGAGAGGGAGCTTCAATTATGATGTAACTCGAATTGATACATAAATGGAAAAAAAGACTGTGATCTTAGACTGCACACTAAACTGCCACCTCCATACAATATTAGCTGATGGTTGTGTGCTAGGATGTACATATCAATGTTTATATAAGCTCCTATGGTGGTAATATGCAGTCTGCATTGAGAGCCACTAGTCCTCCAGCAGGGTCCCTTAGCTCCCTGCCTATTTTATCCTTGTCCATCCACCAGAGCCAGTCCCTGTCTTAGTCTGTCTTTTTATTTTTTAATAATCCTGTATCTTTCCTCACACTGTGACTTCTGTGCACACACCCCTGCCTCTATCCTACACATCAGACCACATCTTCTTCCTTTGAGCCATGGACCATTCCTCTTGTACTTATACATGTAGCATTCTCTGACCAGGTCCACTCCTGAATGACATTGGAGTTTTTTCTTCTCTAAACTCCTTCAGCAAACTACTTGTCACACACCTAGAGTTGTTTCCTATGGTTGGCAGTGGCTGTCTGAGGCAAGAGAATCTGCCTTTCTCCTGTGGGCATATGAAGCATGCCTTCTTGACTTGCACACATCACAGAAGCCACTCCATAAACATCTGCTACAAAGACATACTAAGGTGAAAGGGTATATTTGTGATCTCTCAGGAATCAGAGAAAACCCTGATCATTTTTATATGTGGGAACAACTACCATTTGAAGACTGTTTATTTTGTTACATTCATCTACATATGAATGTGTGTGCGTGCAGGCACATGGGGTAGGTGCCACAGCATGTATGTAGAGGTCAAAGGACAACTTGTAGGAGTTAGTTCCCTCCTTATACCATGTGTGTCCCAGGGGCTGCACCTAGGACACCAGGCTCAGCATTAGTGCCTTTATCTGCTGAGTCACCTGCGTAGCCCCAACTATGTCTTTCTATCTTTCTAAGTCCTCAAAATTTTAATTTGAGGTTCTATGTGAGAATGAGACTTGAACCATATGTCCACATCTTGGCCTTTCCTTATGTTGTTCTTTTCTGGTTCAGTTGGAATAACCCAGCTCAGTTCATTCCTCAGCACCCCAGTATGCCTGAAGGTCACGCGGACTACATACCTTTGTCCCCTACCAGAAAGAAAAGAAGACATGTATGACAACCAGAATGTGGGGGGATGCCAAGGCACTGAGTTGAGGCTGTGAGGTAGACTGCTTATATTCCTTGCTCTCTCCCATTGCAACCCCATCTCCCCACCAATCCTGGCTGTTCTTCCACTCCAACTTCTTCTTGTTCACATTCATTATGTAATTAATCATCAAATATAAAGTTTTACATAATGACTTGACACCGACATAGGTTGTTTGTGAGCCAGAAAGATAAACCAGACCTGGAGATCAAAGTAGGATAGATTGAAAACTCACAGGATGTGTGTGAGGCTTGAAGCACGTACCCCTAGTCAGCAGCCACACTTCTCCGAAGAGCTGTGGCATCAACACATGCATCACCATAGAGGAGATGGCTGTGTGGGAAATCAGGGTTTAATGACTGTGAACAGAAGTGCACTTTAGAAAGTTATATTCTACATGAGTGGAAGCTTCTGGAGCATCTAAATTCATGTTTAATGTATTCTTTCTACATATGTACAAAAGCTGCATTTGATGAAAGTCTGTGTTTAAAACAAAGTAGATTTAAGGCAAAAGAAAATTCAAAGCCATGATTGAAATTTAATGTGATCTCTCTCTCTCTCTCTCACTTAGCAATACATAGAATAACAATGGTTATGTCTGGTGCCTTGCCAGGCTTCCATAACAAAGTATCACAGACTGGAAGTCTTCAACAACAGAGATTTATTTCTTCATAATTCTAGAAGCTTCGAGTCTAAGATCATAGCGCATGCAGGTTGGCTTTTCCTGAGGCTCCCGTGGCTTGTGGATGGCCACTGTCCTCATGTGGTTCCCCTCTGAGTGTTTGTCTTATCTTAGTCAGTGTTCTACTGCTGTGAAGAGACCATGACCACAGCAATTCTTAAAAGAGAAAGTATTTAATTGGAGCTTGTTTACATTTTCAGAGGTGTAGTGTGTGTAGCCCATTGTCATCTTGGCAGGGAATATGGCAGCACACAGGCAGACATGGTGCTGGAGAAATACCTGAGAGTTCTACATCTAGATCTGCAAGCAGCAGGAAGAGAGAGAACCACTGGGCCACTGGGCTACTGGGCCACTGGGCCACTGACCCTAGCTTGAACTCTTGAAACCTCAACCCAGTGACATACTTCCTCCAACAAGGTCATGCCTACTCTGATAAGGCCACACCTCTCAATCCCTCCCAAGCAGTGCCACTGCTGATGACCAAGCATTCAAACATATGAGCCTAAGAGGGCCATTCTCATCCAAACCATCACAATGCTCAAATCTTAAGGACGTCAATTGTATGAGTAACGTCCATTATAATGATCTCATTTTTATTTTAGTACATCTTTAAGGACCTTGTTTCTAGCCAACCATCTGTCTATATCCTTGGGGCTCAGATCTAGAACATTCCTCTCTTCCTCCCAGGTATCTAACCCACAGATACTCAAACTCTTTTTTATAATGTGGTGTCATATTTGTGTATTACCTGTATTGTATTTGCATATTGCCTATGCACACCCTTGGATACTTCAAATCAATCCTATATGACTTACAGTACCAAATGCAACATAAATGCTCTGTACTCCACTGTTTAGAGAATGATACCAGAAGAGAAGCGTCTGTACGTGCTCAGTGCAGACATACTCATCTTAGGCCTAAGTTCTTAGGGTATGAGCAAACCACAGGCAAACAATGTTCAGATGAGTGTTGGGTCTGTTGGGCAATGTGGAGGATACCACAGGATGTGATTACACAGCACTTAATTGGCATGGATTCATCAGCATCACTGTCACTGTAAAATTTAAGTTTGCTTTTGGGAGCTTTCTGGAATAACCTCTTCTGACACCAAGTAGTTTGGATCCATGGTTGGTTGAATGTTTAGCTGCAAAACACGTGACCAGTGAGTCTTATTTTAAGATCCTCTGAGGTTAGAACTTCAAATATGAATTTTCTAGGGGAGCATGATTCAGCTCACAGCAGTGGCTTCACAAATGATGCCTCATAGCTTCTAAGAAATCTAGAGAGCGGAGCCCAGAAGACTATAAGAATCTTAACCGAGTACCCGGAGCACCAGAGGCTCAGCTGGGCAGTGTCCTCCCTTCCTAAGACCACCGAGAAAGCATTCACAGTGTGCCTAGTGGGAAACTAGCACAGAGCGAGCACTTGACCAGTGTTGGCGGCTGCAATCATCATTAATTTGAAGCGTTTTCATATGAACAAAGCCAAGCTATTGAGAGCACAAACCACAGTGTGCTGTAAAAGTAGGAAAGAATTTTTTTTTCAGTCTTAGATCTTGATGACTTGAAAAACCCGAGTGTACAATTAAGGCAATAAATTGGTAGCTGTGACTTCAGGCATAATGCTTACAAGATTACTTTAATGTACAAAAGCATTTTGTAATCACCCAATTGCCTGGCCCCACCTCGAGTCTTATTTTTTAACCCCTTTGTTTCCAGGCCAAAGTCATCGCTAGCAAGTGTGACACACCAGTCAGTACAGAATACATCAAGCTTTTACAGCAGTCTCAAGACCATCAACAGCATCAAGAGATTAGTAATTAGAGTGAGAAAGATAGATAACTATTATAAATAATTCAACCTATCATTAGAAATTAGAAACTCAAGAGCCCCGCTACATGGGTCAGTAAAGCCATGCTTGCTTTCAATGCACTATAATCTTGAAAACATGGGAACATTGACAATTGTCACTGGGGTAAGCCTCAAGCATACTTCTCAGTGACAGCTCTCTCAAAATCAGGTCACCTAGTTGAGTCAAGATTTAGATAAACATTCCTGACATTGTCTAAAAAGTTGATTAAAGTTGATTCTTCCTTTGCTGTGTTGAACAAAATAATGAGCCTCTTTAAAACTAAACTCACGACTTTTTAAATGTACATGCGTGTGTTTTTCTCTCTAAAGAAAGCATCCCAAACAAGCCACTGTCTCCGATTGCTTCTTCCAGTCTTAATACCCACTGTTTTCCATTAAGTCAGTCCTTACTAAAATTTCCCAACTAGATCTAGAGTTTTCTAATGTTGTCAAACAATCTAATCTGTCTTAACAGACTAGTACTGGTGGTCTTGGAAGAGTTTGTACACTTTATATCAGGCCTTCACTCTGTAAAGCTCCCACATTCATCACCCAACTAAAAGGAGTGGACAAGAATGGTGGAGGTTTCCATTCAATCTGGAGGACAGGAGCTTGTTAAGTCAATGATACAGCTCGTTGCTTTCTGACTACCAAAAAAAAAAAAAATGGATGCAGGTGTCATCCTTTCATGCTTTTGGGAGAGCTACTTTCCCAGTCTCACTCTGCAGCCATCGGGGCCTGGTAGTATAACACCATTCACAACACTTCAGGCCTGTCCCTAAGAGCCCCAAGTTCTCTGCTCGGGTACCACTGCCACCTGATAGCAACACATGACTGGAAACTCTGATGTGAGGCAGGCCTCAAGAGACAAACACCAAAAACTGGCAGAACCGCACTCAACAAAGAACGTGGATGTCCTGGGGAACTTCAGAATGCCCAGTCCATTCCCACCTTTAGTTACCCTGAACTTGTCATTGCTTCATGGCATGAGAAAGAAATCCAGTTATACCACTGAGATGTAAGGACGTCTTCTTGCAGCAGCTCGGTTTATTGCCCTTGATTACCAAAGAGAATATGACCAAAAACCCTAAGTTCCTGGGCCAGGCCTCCTTAATAGTCCAGACTAAAATTAAAAATAAGCTATGATTTGTATCCCTAAACCCCAAACCAATGTATTTCCTGTCTTTCTGAGAAAACAGTAGAGTAAGACAGTAATCAAATTTCTCAAATAGTCTATTATTAATTGGCATGTCTTAACCCATAACAAGAAAGTAATCTGATAGTAACTAATGAGGTAATTCCTTTCTTTTTTCCTTCCTTCCTTCCTTCCTTCCTTCCTTCCTTCTTTCTTTCTTTCTATTTTTTTTCCCGTTTTGTTTGTTTGTTTGTTTTGTTTCTTTGAGACAGGGTTTTTCTGTGTAGTTCTTGCTGTCCTGTAGACCAGGCTGGCCTCAAACTCATAGAGATCCACCTGCCTCTGCCTCCCAAGTGCTGGGATTAAAGGTATGCACCCCACACCCAGTTACCTGTTATTCTTTCTCCTGTCCCAAAGTAACTTCAAAATGATCGAATCCAACTTTTGGTCTTTGCATGTGCTTTCTGAAGACCTTTTCTCTGCGTAAAACCAACCTCCTGTGCTCATGCCTTCAGAACACTTACTGCATTTTAAGAGCCGAATTGCTGCCTGACTCTAGAATTACAAATAAAGCCAACCAAGATCTTTAAACCAAAACCTGTTGTGATTTTGTGTTTTGACAAGTTGCTGACTCCCTTGATGGGATTATAAGAGTATTATTATAAGTCAATTATGTGTTTGGTTTTTTATTCATCCAACAAAAATCCTCTCCAAGCCACTACATGAGCATTTCTCTGCTGGTGGCCAGCTTATGGAGCAAGCTGACAGTAGTGCTAAATGTGGACCTTGGGAGTTGAACCCAAGCTTTTCATTCTGGCTCTGCCGCCTAACGGCTGTGTGGCCTTGGACACACTATTTGACTTCTCTGTCTTTTGATGTTTCTCACCTGTAAAATGGAGGTGGTAATATCTATCTCACAGAGTTGCTACCCTGATATTTAAGTGAATGAATTGATTCATGTAAAATATCTGTCTGACACACATCCCAGTAAACGTGTTATCATCCTTGTAAAGTCAGAGCGAATCTCCAGCTACCCAACTTAAACATGAAATAAGAGTAAAAAATGTAGCTTCAGTTTTTGCTTGCCATGAAATTGTGCTTATGTGTAGGGTACAATATGATAATTTGATTTCCATATATTTAATGTGTAATGATCACAGCAGGAGAATTAACATAGTCATTACCTTAAACATTCATTGTTTCTTTGTACTTAGGATGTTTAACTCTCTCTTCCAGGTATTTAGAAGTCCTGATGTGTCTGCCTTTGGACATTAGAACTTACCTTCCTGTCAACTGCAGTTTTGCATCTCTTGGCCAAACTCTAATTGTCCTGTCAAATGAACTAATTTCTTTTGTTTGTTTGTTTGTTTTGTTTTTTAATTGTCATTTGCTTGTACGAGGTAGGGTTTCCTACGTAGCCCAGGCTTACCTCAAATCCACCATGTAGCTCTGTGTGGCCTCAAACCTGTGGCAAATCTCTTGTCATAGCTTCTTAGGTGCTGGAATTACTACCTTGCCAAAGTGAAGTAGCATTAAAAGTCACATTTGTAAGTACGGCTGCTGTTGGTCTGGTCATAAGGCTCAAACCCAGTGCTAACAGCAACCTGAGAAGTGTGATCCAGTGGGGGCTTCCCAGACAGCGTGTGCCTCCTGTGGGAAATAAGCGGCTCTGTGACAAGGCATGCTGGGAAATCTCAAGAAGGAACAGCATAAAGTTTCTGGGGAGTTCATTTGCAACCTTGGAAGAAGAGGCTGGGGGACAAGAGAACTTTTTCTTTTTCAGACAGCCCTAATCCTATGCTCCTTGGTGTCCCATGGTAGGCTGGGTTATTAAATAAATGTTTTTTGCTCTTTACTATCTCTAAAATCCAACAATGCAAAGACATATTTATTTAGTATTTTCCTATCTGTTTTCATAGCCAGAAAAATGTCTGCTGGGCAGGCGATTCCCTGAGAAGATCCTGTTTACACTGTCCCACTCCACACAGAGAGTTTCTTGAAAGAAAACACAAAATGGCACTGTGAAGGATTGATGAGATGAGACAGTTCAGTCTCCAGGAACCTGAGGAAGAGAGGCAAAAAAAGCAACACAGAAGGAATTGAACAAACTCCCATTGGAGATTTCAGCAATCCTCCCACCCACATCCCTTAACTCCAAACTCCCACCCCACCAACAGGACTTTGCTAAACTTCCAGGATTTCCTTCTGGGTCTGTTGCTCTGGTCACACATATCCATGGCTAATAAATATGAACTTTTATTAGGCGAACAATGAAACAAACAAACAAACAAGAAAAAATGGGGGCTTGTATTAAAACAGAAAGCCACTGAATAGGAAATTGGGAAAGTTATAAAACCCAAAGCCCATCACAAATAACTCTCTTTGCTTATTAACAATGACAGCAGGTCGGACCAAAGAAGAGCGTTTGAGTAAAAATTTCAGTGTGTTAAAAAGTGAGGAGGTAGTAACTCCCTACAAAAAGACAGCCAGCCAGGTAGCTTAATGTCTTCCCATTACAAACTAAAAGAACCACTTTGTCCCAGACACCAAGAAAGGTCAGAGTGAACTTTCAAACCTACATCTGAGTTGCTCAGCAATTTGCATAGGACCGAGCCTTTGTGACAAAGAAACACCAGGGTTGTGGCTGGAAGCTCAGAAAGCCAGGCGAACATTGGAACAGCCTCCAGTTGGCACTACCCTGGTGCAATGGGGCAGGTCAGCAACTTTCTGCCTTTGTTCTCAGAGACTGTATGCAGAAGAGGGCTTGGGAACCAGCTGCCCCTGTGGGATTATAGCTTGCAATTTCTGGAAAGCTTTTTAAACATTCTTGGGTAAGGTGCGGTCATCATATTTTTCTTTTCAAAGAAATGTTTTCTACTTTAGAAGAAAGGAAAATCTGCCAACTGTTTGTCATCAGAAATTTAGTGTAAAAACCAGTGTTCAGCAATGGGCTTTTGAAATAATTCCTTTTCTACTTTTCCTCTTGTCCTATCTGCCTTTAAAAAATATTTGTTGTTCATAATTTTGTTTTTATTTGACATATTCCTGCTATGTAGCTCTGGCTGGCCTCAAACTTATGCACTCCTGCCTCAGTTTCCCAGGTGGGATAAGCATGCATTACCACACCTATAACAGCATTCCTTCAACACCCACCTCTGCCCATGAACAGAGAACTGAGTTCATTTTCCTTACACTGCCTCCATATCTATGCTCCACCAGGTTGTAAGTGTTCGGGGGCTTTCTGGGTGATTTTTAGGACTAAACAAGGCTTTAGGAAGGCTGCACAGCAAGGGAAAACTACAGACCAAATCCTTGCCCAGAAGAATTCTCTGCAGGCCTGCACTGACTTCTCAGACTCGTGACCTCACCACCATCTTTGTACAGCACTTCAGTCCTGGGCTAGGATCTACATACTGCTCAGTTCCCTGTGTGATATACATTACTTGATTTATTCTTTAAATACGTGTAGGAGGCAGAACAATCCATTTTACAGAAGAAGGCCCAGGGAACTTGGTAACTTACCCAAGGCCATACAGCTACTAAGTAGAAGAGCTGAAATTCAAATTCAGGAGGCACTACCCCATAGTCTGTAGGTGTAATCCCTAACTACCACCTCTGCCAAGATCTGCAGTGCCTAAGGGCAGAAGAAGTGGATCTGTGATGCTGGAAGGCCAGGCAAATCTATGGGGTGGAAGCATGACAAAGCCCAGCAGATCTCACAATTCTCACATCGCCCTTCACAAGAGACCATGGAATCCTCCATGAGCCTCCGGCAAGATCCGCAGGACATCCAAGGCCTCAGGATGTCATTCTCCCCACAGACTGAGTGCCTCTGGATGAAGCCACTCTCAGTCCTTCCAACCAGATAAGCACATTCCCACTTTCCAAGATCTCTGATTATGTGCCTGACTAGGAAATTTGGTTTCTGATTAATAAGCATCCTTGCCTTTATGCTTCTACAGAAAGCATTTGTGCTAATAAAAAGATGCTTAATAATGAGATGTCCATCAAAGGAAGGGAAATGGCAATGGAGAAACAATGTTGGCCATGTTTAAATGTCACTATTTTTTTTTAAATACCCACTTAAAAGAATTGTTCCCAAATCACTAGGTATTGCAAAGTAGAGGATTTTTTTTTCTCTCATTTTATTTGTGATTCTGGTCCATGCTTGTGTTTTTTTCCAAACGGTGCTGCTGGATCTGAAAGTAACCAAGCATCAGCCTGGTGGAGCTCAGCAGAGTGCCGTTGCTGCCAAGTTCAGGACAGCCTACTTCTCCCTCTGTACTATCAGAACCTTCATCCCTACAGTCACAACCTGACACATGCCAAGCTGCCCAATTCATCCTTGCCTGTCATTAAAATGAGCTGCTAAACAGTGGGTTGGAGAATGCATCATCAAAACTGTTCAAACATGAACCCAAGTGCATTCAAGAATCCCAGAGTAGATTCACGGTGTGGGACAAAAATGATTCGAATTGGCCAACATTCAAAATGTCATTAAAAAAAAAAAAACAGGCACAAAAAAGGCCAAGCCCATGAAAAGAACTAGATTGAAGTCCGTAAACGCATGCAGGCATGAGTCCTGTGGTTTCTGAGCTTTGGTGGTTCTTGCTTCCTGTGCCTTGCTTGCTCTGCTCATTGCCTGGGAAGGGACAGCAGCCAAGGTCCCTGCTTTGAATTAAACCTGACCACAGCCTTTCCCAGCTCCTCTCCTAAAATCCACTGTATCTTAGTCAAACCAATCAGAGAGGACAGGCTATGGGTGAATTAAAACAGTCACTTTGACATTTCAGTGTAATCTTATTACAGACCTTAAAATACAATCACATGGTTAGTGAAGAAGAAGCAACTGAATTTTCTGAGCCTCAGCTCAAGAAAGGTTTAGTCGTCATTTGTGGTGCTTGAGGGTGTCCATCTGAGTTCATGAGACTGGATTCCCCATTGCAAGTGCTGTGGGCTGGGAAACTTAGGAAGCCATTGGGTCGTGAGGTTCTGGACTCACGAGTAGATGAAGGCTGTTACTGCAGAAGTTGGGTAGCTGTCATGTGAGTGGGCTCCTCCCAAAAAGGAAGTTCAGCCCTATCTTGTTCTGTTGCCTTTTTGCCCTCCACCACAGGATAATCCAGCATGTAGAACATGATGTTCATCATCAGGTGCCAGACTTGACATTGAGCTGCCCAGCCTGAGAACTGTAGGGAATAAATGTATTTTCTTTATGAGTTGCTACATCTGTGGCGTTGTAACATAACAAAACAAAACAGACCATCATACCTCCTGATTATCACAGTTCTTTAGGAAAATTCCACTCATCACATTTCTCAGAGGCCCAAGCTGACTGAAGGACCATTTGATCAATGAGCCTGGTACACTTGCAAAGTGACACCATTATAACTTCTCAATATTCATTGGCTAGGATCCGTGATATAGACCCGTGTAAACACAAAAGAGCTACAATGTGTAGTGTTTAACAAACATGGTACAGGTGCCTGGCTCCCATCTGTAAGGAACAGGCTGGAGAATGTAACTGGGTACTTTCTATAGGCCACGACTTTCACACACTCACAAGTTTTGGCCCAATCAGGCTGTAGGATTGATGTGGGAGTCATCAGGATACAGAAAGACTCTTGAGGTTGGGTTGCTGTCTGTAGCCTGAAGCTTATCTTTGGCCAGAGATCCCATTCATACTTCAGAAGAGGCCAGAACCCTTCATTCATTCCCAAGTAATCAACTCCTTTGCTCATTTTTTTTTGTTTTTGTTTTTGTTTTTAGTTCTCTAGGTTAGAGAAAATATGGAAGCTGAGTTTGCTGCCCCTTTCTCAGCTAAGGTGCCTCTGTATTTGGGAGGGAAGAGCAGTAGATTCCTGGAGCAGAGCCCCCAGGAGCCTGTGTTCTGACTTGAGTTTTAATTTGCAAATCCTGTGGTATCTGCAGTCTCTCCACACTGCTAAAACCCACCTTCCCAGATCTCTGTGGCTATTTTTAGAATGTATTCAGATACCGTGTTTCATAAAAATAGACATCCAATTAAAAAACTGTACTGCATTCATTTGATCACTTCTGTAGTTTCTTAATCACCAGCTCCTCTAAACATTTTAGCATAATTTGAGAGGGGCTGAGGGGCATGGGCAGTCTGCTAAGATTATTTTTTAATCTTTGTTTTCATAAAGGCATGAAGAAACCTCCATACGCTTGGAAACCTCTGCTCCCTGGATAGAAATTGAAAGTAATTTGTCCCCCACTGTCCCAGTATTTCAGTATTCTTAACCTGTCTCTAGATAGTTTTCTCTTCTGAAGCTTTCTTGTTGCTCTTTACGTATTGTTTTTTGTTTTCTTTTCAATTTGGGAAGTCGAGGTGATGAACTCCTTGGTTTTGTTTATTGGGAGTCTTTATCCTTTATTTTGGGAGGGGCAAATTTGCTGGACAAAATATCTGGATAGGACACTTTGTGAGGGCCTTTCTTTCATTTTGTTAGCTGGTAAGGGCAGGTTAAAATCCTTCTCAATCTTTTTTTTTTTTTTTTTGGTGGAATATATGGACAAAGGCAAAAGCTAAACATTGGAATGGTTGCCTCTAAAGCCAAACTTAGCCGTCCAAGAGGGTGGGGTATGGCCAGGGCTGAGCAGCATTTGAGAACATTTGCCTAAACCATACAAACAGAATCCATGTCTGCTGGAAGGTAGATGTCAATGATGTGTGGCTGGAAACACCTCAAATGGCTGAATAAGCCTGGTGAGCTTCCGCAGACTGTATTGTACCCTGCACACCCCTAGTGATGACTGAATACTATTTCCATTTCAGAAAACTCAAAATAATCTCCACAGGTGGGAAGTGGAGTGAAGGCCTTACAAAATTCCAGCTTGCTATTTTCTGCCATGTTAGGACGGAAGACAAACCTGATTATCTGCCCACATTCATTGTTTGGTGGCTAATAGAGGTATGGAGTGGGAGGGCAAAACAAATCCTTGCATCCAGCCAGCTTGCTCATATTTCTAAATAGCCTTCTGGAGTTGCTGAGAGAAGGACTTGCTAGGGCTGGATACACAGCCAAAGACAATATGCTGTCTGAGGGCCCTGAACAACCAAAGGTTGCATTTTTGACATTTTACTTTATTCTATTTTTTTTTTTGCTTACTGTGTTCCATTATAATTAATAAAAAGATACCATGCAAAACAGTAACATTATTACATCTCTGTTATCTTAAAAATTATTTTAAAAATTATTATTATCTCAGTTATTATAAAAATGCAACCCTGTAAACACACTTGTTCTATGAGAGGGACCACAGTTCATCACATGAGCTTGGCAGATGAACCCCCTGCCCCTTCTGTGTTCTGACTTTTTTATTGGACCACAGAAAGGATCACACACTGAAGGTAACTATTTGTGAATTGGGCCCAAGGAAGGCTTCTACTCTGAGGCTTTCTCTGAGCACCACACCATTGGGAGATGAGGAGAGGGAGGTTCTCAGGAACGACGGGTATACTGGTATGAATGAGAAATGCCCTCCTTAGGCTCTGATGTTTGAATACTTGGTCTCCAGTTGGTGATACTGTTTGGGTAGGTTTAGGTGGTACAGCCTTGCTAGAGAATAGTATGGGAGGTGGGCTTTGAGGTTTCACGCCTACATGACTTTTTACTTTGCTTTCTCTGTGTTCTGCTTACCTTTCAAAATGAGAGCTCCCAACTCTCAGCTTCCAGCTGGCATGCCTGCTGCCTGCAGCCTGCTGCCCTCCCCATCACAGACCCTAAGCCCTGGAACTGGAAGATCACATCAGCTTTCTTCTATAAGTTGCCTTGATCATAGTGTTTTATCACAGTGACAGGAAAGTAACTAATACACCGGCATAGCCAATAAGATTAAGGAAACAAATGTCCATGCTACTGGGAATTCTCGTGTGCAAATGGAATGGGTTTACAACTGTTAGTGTGGGAGTTCCTTTTGTTCTCTCTTAGAGATGTAAGAATGTTACTGTTTTTCATGGTGTTTTTTTTTGTCATAAGAGAACATGGTAAGCAAAAAATAAAATAAAATAACAGAGTTGTAATAATGTTACTGTTTTGCATGGTGTTTTTTTTAAATCATAATGGAACATAGTAAGGAAAAAATAAAATAAAGTTAAAACAAAAATGCAACTTTTGGTGCTTAGCTCTTCTAATTTAGTGGGTTTCCAGGTAAGGGCTAGGATAGGATGGTAGCTGTAAGTTCTCCTATAGGTCTAGGAGTCAGGGCTCCTAGGAAGGGGATATGGAAGACTGGATTGATATATAAGTGGTGGGCAGAGAGGAGAGGAGAAGCAGCCAAAGGGGCAACTCTAGAGAAAGACAGTCTTGGGAAGAAGGGACAACCCAAGTACTAAATCTGCAGGGAGCCGACAAACTCCAGAGCCCCAGAGAAGCTTCTGCAACTTTCCAGAAGGATGGGGCCCTGGGGCTGAGAAGAGTCTTATGAAAGCACCAGATTCCTGGGTTCAGACTCTCTAGAAGCACCTGCAGATGAGAGGGAGCTGTTGAGAAAATGCTAGGACTCCACTTTCTGTGTTCAGTGTGAAGCCAAGAGCCCCTAGGAGTCAGGAATTTACCCGGAGCAAGAAAGAGCATGGCCTACCAGGGGATTACAGGCAGCCTCTCAACAGGCTGACTTCCTGCAAGATTACAGAGACTACCAAGCAGGGCTCATTCTGACTCTCCAGAGCAAGTGGCCTGATTCCACAAAAATAATCCATAACCGTGGCCCTGAGGGCCAGTCAAGGAGTAGAGCCAGGACTGTAGCCTGGGAAAAGCTACAGTCCTGGCCTGTAAAGGAAAGCCTGCAGCAGGACTCCATGAGCTAACAGAAAGACCCCAGATGGCAGAACCTGGGAAGAGAAGAAGGAAAGAGAGAGGAAGATGCTGTTGGAGGCTAAAGAGAGGTAAGCTTCCAGTGGGGCCAAGAGCTGCATGCTTCTTTGTCTGTGTGCATACATGGGACACCAGAAGTTGATGTCAGATGTCTTCTTCAATCACTCTCTACTCTATTTATTTTTTTAACATTTATTTATTTATTATGGGTGTGTGTGTTATGGCACACGCCTTTAATCTTAGCTTTTGGGAGACAGAGTTAAGAGGTTCATTGTGAGTTTCAGGCCACCCTGGTCTCTCTCTCTCTCTCCCCCCCTCACTACATATATATATATATATAGTGATTTCAAGGCCAACTAGGGGCATATAGTGATACCTCATTTCAAAAAACAAAACAAAACAAAAAACCGGATGGGAATGGAGGCCTCAGGTGTGAGGAGAGTGGGGATGGGGGGTCAGAGGGCTGGGAGAGAGAAGGGAAATCATTGGAGGGGCATCTCTGAAACTATCTGGAGACCTGGGATGGGAAAGGCTCCTAGGAGGATATAGGGTGTCCCTAGCTGAGACTCCTAGCAGCAGGGAATATGGCTACTGAAGTGGCCACCAAGTGTAGCTGGGCGGGACTTCCAGTAGAGGTAGAGGGGCATCAACCTACCCACAAAATCATCGATCCAAAATTTGCCCTGCTTACAAGATGTACAGGGATAAAGATGAAACAGAGATTGATGGAGTGGCTAACCAATGATTGGCCCAACTTAAGACCCACCTCAGGGGAGAGACCCAAACCCTGACACTGTTAATGATATTCTGCTATCCTTGCAGGCAAGAACCTAACATAACTGTCAGCAGAGAGGCTTCACCCAGCAAATGATGAAAACAGATACAAAGACCCACAGCCAAACATTAGGCAGAACTCATGGAGTATCGTGAAAGTTAGGGGAAGGATTGAGGGAGCTGGAGGGGTCAAGGACACCACAGGAAGACCTACAGAGTCAACTAACCTGGGACCATGGGGGCTCACAGAGACTGAAGCACAAACCAAAGAGCACACATGGACTGGACCTAGGCCCCCTACATATATGGGCTGCTTGGTCTTCAAGTGAATCACCTAACAATTGGAGCGGAGCTGTCTCTGACTTGGACTCTGTTGCCTGCCTTTGGATCCCTTTCTCCTAGCAGGGCTGCCTTGTCTGGCAAAAGTGGAAGAAGAGGCATTTAGTCTGATGCGACTTGATGTACCAGGGCACGTTGTTACTGGGGTGGGGGTGGGGGCTCCCTTTCTCTGAGGAGAAGGGGGATGGAGTAAGTGAGTGGGAGGTTGGGACTGGGAGAAGAGGAGGGGGCGGGTTTGCGATTGGGATGTAGAATGAATTAATAAATTAACGAAAAACAGTAGCCGTAAACCAACTATTTCAGGGGTACTAAGTGATCCTTCAATGCATTTTCAGGGCTCTGAGTGAACAGCCTGTACTGTTAACAAGAATGGAATCTTTGGAAAGTCTTCCACTGTGGTCCAGCTTTGAATACAGGATCTAGTGACAACATTCTCCTCAGCTTTATACTGACTTAGGGTGGAAACTCTCTAAGGGTGAAATCTATCTGTGCCAATTGATTTGAATTGAATGACATCCAACAAGTATTTATTGAGCTGTGATCTTGATGCTATGACACACACAAAGCCTTAGGGAGTGCTGGGCATCCTGAGCCTTTGGGGGAGAATTATTGTAGAGTGGGGCCATCTGCCCTGGAGGAGAGATAAGAAGGCTTCTCAGAAGGATGAGTTCACCAGTGTGATTGTGAGGTTCAGGAAGCAGTTGGGGAAAGAGGGAGGGAGATAAGTTTAGGTCTCTAAAGGAGAGCCAATTCCATTTCAAAGCTAAGATAGAAACTGTGCCTGCTAACCTGCCCTGTGGAGGGTGGATTGAAGATGGTACAACCACCATCTTACAGCTTGAAAGATGAAAACCCTGAAGGGGCAGAGCAGGTGGAAGAGGAAGTCCTGGATAAGCTATGTCTGCACTTCCCAATATCTGAGGAAGATAAAACCCCCTTCCTTGCTTATGACAGCTTGGTAGAATCCCTGCTACTTGTAGTTGAATACACTTTTTTTTTCCAGACAGGCTGAGAATCCCAGTCACTGTTGGATTAAGCAATGGAATGGTCTATTGTAGGCCACTAAGGAAAAATTGCCCAGGAGAGGACAAAAGGTAAAACTCCAGAGTTGTGACTGCCTCCCTCCATAGCTCTTTTCTAATTAGTCAATTGATGGAGCCATGTCAACTACTCAGCATTTCCATCAGAAACCAGAAAAGCTAAGCTACCATGTGCCTGGACTGAGAGTTGTGAGAAGGAATGCCAAGGTGTGCCATTGCTACCGATGACTGGAAGCAGGACAGAGATTATTTTAAACTACAAATGATGGTTTTAAAAGTAGGAGTGCAGTTTAAAATTATAGAAAGTTAACGTAAATGGCACACACCTCAATCTATGGTCCAGAGGTGTCTGGTTTAGCACCCGGCTGGTAGATAAAAATTAGAACCTGATTGCTTTCTCCCACACTTTTCTTAATTTTTCACTCAGTCACTCATTCATCAATGCACTCATCTGACAAACATTTATTATATTATTATATACATAGAGGGGCAAAACAAAGTTCTTATCCTTCAAAAGCCCCAAGTTCAAGAGCCAGAAAGACGGCTCCGGAAGGAAGGAAGGAAGGAAAACATTCTTGTTATACAAGTGTGATGGCTTGACTTCAGAACCTAAACATCCATTTAAAAAAACCCTATGGTGACACAGTAATCTCAGTACTGGGGAAGCTTGCTGGCCAGTTAATCTAACCAGTCACTGAGCTTTCAGTTTCCTAAGAAACTCCGTGTCCTGTCTATAACGTAAGGCAGGGAGCAATAGCAGGAGACTCCTAACTGTGACCCTTGACTTCCATACACATGTACACATGTGTACATGAGCACACTCTGCAGGTCAGGGAACACACTGACGCTCACATGGAAGCTGGGATCCAGACTACAGTGCTCTTAACCCCTAGGCCAGCTCTCCTGCAGACTCTCTGCATCCCAAGTCTGTTTCTAGCCAGAGTTTCCTGTGAGCTGAGATGTGGGTAAGCAAGAGTTAACAGAGAAGGAAGAGAATTCTGTTCTGGGTGGAGGAAGCACAGTGAGCAGAAGCCCATCAAGGTGGGGTTTGACAGGCAGGAGGAAATGGACCTCAGGAGATAAGATAGAGAATAACATGAGAAGAGGCCAAGGGGGAAAAGTTAGTGGGTCAGGACCCTACAAGGATATAGTAGGGTTTGGTGGCGGGCTGCTGCCCCCTCCTCCTCTTCCTCCTCCTCCTCCCTTCCTGGCTGCCTGAAGCTCTTGTGCTTTCTTCCAGAAGCCCTGAAATCTTGGGTTCCCACTGCATCCCTTACAAAGCTATGCCACAGACTCACTGGGGGGCCAGCCGAAGGTACCAGGATACCTCCTTGTCTCTCGTGGGCCTGTAACTCTTCTCAATGAAGACAGGCACACCGGCACACTTTAATAACTGTCAGGTCTAACTATGAACAGCCTGTACCCTTTAGACTCGCAAGGGAAACCCTCTACACTGTGGAGGCCGCCCTGTCACCGTCTGAATGGCATCCTGTGAAACCAAGTGTTAGACAAAGAGCCAGGAAGAGATGTAAATAATAGCAAGAGGTGATGATAGCTTCACATACAATCTCCAAATAGCAAGGACTGGAGCCCTATAGATACACTGCAGAGGGCTGCATCTTATTCAGTCCTGTTGGATATGTCATTTTCCATAGTCTGTATGTCAAGATGTGCCCTGGATTTCTTAGTCCATCTCCTGGCCCAGCAGCCAATAGCTTGGTGCTGGGCAAGAATTTAAGCATAGGGACTGGGGCTTCCGTAGCCCGTTCTTTAGGTAGGGAAGATGCTTTGGGGTCTGGGTTCAGCCAAAGAGCCATTTTTTTCTTTTTCATTACTGTGTTCTTAGTTATGAGAGCAGATTTATGTATAATCCCACTCACATACACATGCTACATACAAAATAGGTTTTTCAGTGGGATGTCTTAGAAAGCAAAGCTCTGGAAGGATGTTTTAATTGAGAAGAAGAAAGGCTAACTCACAGCATTACAGACAAGAACGGAAAGCCGAGAAGTGCTACACCAAAGACATGAGGATTCTGCAGGAATCTCGGATTTTTCTCTAGGGAAAGAAGGGACCAAGGTCAAATGGCAAAGCATGGGAAAAAATTAAACATGACTGTCTTAAATTGCAGCAGCGTTTGCGGGAATGCTTGGCTGCTCAGATAGTAGGAGACAGAGAGGGATAAAATTCCTTTCCAGAAATCCTGGGGTTATCAGTGTATTTCTGACAACAAATAAAAACCAGGGTTCTGTCTCAAATTTGAAAAGCCTAAAAGGCTAATTTTCTAAATTTTTTCAATATTCCACTTGGACATTGCCTATGACAAGGAAGCATCTTGAGAACAGCTGAGGTGAGTTATGATGCTAAGAAGTGAGCCAACAGGTGACCACGCAAGCAGCTTAACTTAGCCAAAAGGTCACTCCTGTCACCCATGGAGAAGTGAGCGGGTGTTTCTGACCGACGCTGAGAACGGGGTGAACACATGCTTCCCTCCTACCACCAAACACGGCTGATCAGAAGGTCTGTAGTCCCTAAACTAGGCACCTTGTCTCTCTTACCAGTCTGCCCTCATTTTCATCAAAGTATTTCCATAGTGCTTTTTAATGGAGGGTGATAGATCCATACCATCTTGGGATCCAGGATGTATCCTTCCTAAATAGAAATGGGAACGTGGCTAGCTCACAGGTTCCCATCCTGGAACTTTACCTCTATTTCTCAATGAGTATCTGCTAGGCAATGGGAGCTCCTCTTTATTTTGTTGATTGGGTCTCACATTACAAATAGTGTTTAACAGGCAGGTTCCCATCCTGGAACTTTACCTCTATTTCTCAATGAGTATCTGCTAGGCAATGGGAGCTCCTCTTTATTTTGTTGATTGGGTCTCACATTACAAATAGTGTTTAACAGTTCACCATCCTTTCCTGTGGAGAGATAGCGAGTCCGTAACCATTTTACTTAGTCTGCATGACTTAGGACAAGTTCTCTTCTCACTTCTCCAAGACAGAGCCCTTGGACCAGTCCGGACCGATGACAGCATTCTGAAATCTTCAGCAGGGGGATGGGGTTAAGGATGAGTGTGCTGTGGTCATTGGCACCGGAGGTTCCTGTTTCCCTTTGCTTGTAGCTCCCAGAGCCCTACAATAATAAAAAGTTTATTTAGGCAAGTAGTTAGCTCTTCCTTTTGTTCATATACTTTGTTTCGTTCATAAAATTGAGATTGAAAACGGATGTGAATAAACCAATAGCTCCTTGTTGTCAGCAAATGAGTAAGATTCTTACTTATCAATGGAAAATTTGGCTTAGGTGGGGCCACTTAGATTTAAGACATAAAATCTATATGAGCCATTTTGATGCAAAAGACACTTGTTTTTTTACTCTTCTAAATAGTTGCATATTATTTGTCTTTGCAAAACTTACCTCTCTCTCTCTCTCTCTCTCTCTCTCTCTCTGTGTGTGTGTGTGTGTGTGTGTGTGTGTGTCTTTTACTCAGAAGATTTTTATTGCTAAGGACAAAACTTTCCTGAAAATGTCCCTTTCTTTGGAGTGCCAACCTCCTTATGTACAGCCTGGGTTGTAGGAAGCTGTTAGTGAGCCCTTTCCTATTAAATTCATAATGTCATCATGAAAATAGCATTGGTCATTTCTCCTTCACTTTCAACTTAAAGAAAGAATAATGCAAGCCAGATATTTTCTATGCCCCTTTCACATTCATTGTTTTTATACTTACCGGACAAAATGGACTTAGTAAACTCTGGAAAATTGCCCTAAAATCATGAAGAATTCAACCAAGTGGTAATAAATTAAGATGCCTAGGCTTGGTCACGTTTGTCTCTTTTGGTAGCACATAGAACTGATACTTATTCATTTAAAGCAGAGTTTTCTTCCAGTTCATGCAGTGAACTTAAAATTCATACATAGCAAATGGAGTGATGAGGGAAGCAGTGTGTGATTTGTTCTAGAAAACTGAGGAGCAGAAGGTTTTTAATCTAGCTCTCTGATTTGGAGAGGTATTGTTATCCTATGCCCAGTTTCCGTCTCCACGAGAGACACAAGCTGTGGGTGAAGAAGGCACAGAAACGTGTTGATGCGGCATGTGCAGAACAGTGAAGAGCGGACAGAGGCGGCATAGGGCGGAGGTGACCTGCATGGTGGCTCGTGTCTGCTCAGTTGTTTTCTTTCCTCACACATGACAAACAGCCCTGATTATCACTTGACTTTCACAAGTTTGTCTCTAAGGGAGACATTTTCTGGCCTGAGGCCACAGGGGTTGGTCCTCTTTGGAACCAGTACAGTAGATAGCACACTTATTATGAATAAAGGCTTAGTGGTCAGACCTGGACCCTCAATTTGCCACTGTTGGCTTTCCTTTATTTTATGGGCTGTGTGATCTGCAGCACGTGTCTTTACAAGCCTGCACCTATACAAAGAGGATAAGGTTGAGCACTTTCCACACCAAGATGCAGTATTAGCTTCCCAAGATGCGGTATTAGCTTCCTTTCTGTTTCTATGGTAAAACATCATGGCCAAAAGGGAAAGGTTTAGTTTGGCTTTTGGGTCCAGAGGGATAAGCGTCCATAATGGTGGGAAGGCCTGGTATCAAGCAGCAGCCATCACAGCAGCAGCAGAAAACTGAGGGCTCACATCTTCAAATGCAGCAGGAAGCAGAGAGAATGAAGCGGAAGTTTCCTGAGGGCTTTTAAACTCAGAGCTCACTCCTAATGTTGTACTTCCTCTGGCAAGGGTGCACCACCAAAATCTTCCCAGACAACACCACTAACTGGGGACTAAGTATTCTAATGGTCAAGGGGTACTTTTCTCATTTATACCACCACAGATATATGACGAATAAGTGGTAATGCATATAAAGTACCTAGAAAATTGTTTAGAACATGATAAATCTTTTATTGCTATCATTATGAATAAGTCATTAGGCGTTTGGGGTTAAATATTTCCTTTTAAAATGCTTTTATGTAAAAATGACAAGTAAACACAAAAACAGGGAGAAGTATAAAGAATCTCTAGATATCCATCAACCATTTAAAACCAGGCTACTAATAATGGCTTTGTTTTATGTTAACACTCTACCCCACTCGCTGCTTATTCCTCTAGGAAACCCTGAACACAAATCACTTTGTCTTAGATACTTGAGCTCCTTGTGTGTGTGTGCAAGCACATGTGTGTACGTGGGTGTACGTGCCTTTTTGTAAATGGAGGTCAGAGCTTGACAGTGTTTTCCTTAGTCTCTTTTCACTTCCTTTTTCGAGGCAGGGTCTCTCACTGAACCCAGAGCTCTCCGGTTCAGTGAGACCAGCTGGCCATCAAGCCCTTGGAATCCTCCTGGCCCCCTTCCCAGTGCACAGATCACAGGCATACACGCTATGCCCAGAACTTTTACATTGTATACGGGGACCAGAACTCAGATCCTCGGACTTGTAGAGTGAATAGTTTATCCACTGAGCCATCTCCCCAGCCCCTGAATGCTTCTTGATGGGAGAGGATCTTCCCTATGAGACTAATTGACTCTCGCTGTGTGCCAAGGAGGATTCTCGATTATCACAGTGAATTTTCCTATGTTGACCTTAAAAAAAAAAAAATGTTCCAAAAAATGCTTTCCAAAGTCAAAAGAATAGAGTTCTCTGGTCAAGCAGATTCTCAAACCAAAGTAAATAAATATCCTTCCCCCTTATGCTGGGCACACTTTAAGCACCTGATAATCATTTCACCTGTTATGAGAGTACAATGTGAGGTTCTTGAACATATTTAAATCGGTGAGTGCTCAGCAAGCATCGTGGGAAGCAAGTGCTCAGTGGATCAGACTTTGGCCAGCACAAAGCTAGACAAATGCCACATTGTGGGAATTCTGCCCTTGTTTGAGTGGCCAGATGGCTTTCTCTGGGCTACAACTTTCCATTTTACTTCCTGTTTTATTTGACTTGGGGGACTTGTCTAGAGCAACTGGAGGCCACCATTGTGCATTCTGGAACTACTGTCCTCATTGGGAGGTGTGCTTGTGATGCCTGCACTTTCCAGACACCTTTCAAATAGCCCGGGAGGCAAGAGGATGGTGATAGCAACAACAGTCATAACCATGCTTGAGTCCTGAGTCACAGCAGGCTGTATGCAGAGCGTTATGAACTCGAGACTGTTTGTTCACACATTAACTGATCTACTATCACCACATTGTAATTTGTGCTGATTGACTGAAAAGGGGGGAGAAATGGAAGAGTTTAGGTGACCTTAGGTAGTCAAGAGTTCCCTTCTGAAGAGCTTCCAGCAAGAATATGGGCAGTCTACTTGGTTAAAGGATGATTTTTCGAGTGATTTTGAGATAGCTTCCTCTATGAGAGGAGGAAGTTGTGGGAGGTGGGTGACTAAGATTTCTGGTCCCATCCATATCTAGTTCTCTCTGGAAGCTTAGAACTTTGCCCCCTTATTAGCCATCTTGCAAGTGGGTTGAGCCATTTGACTGTTTCTGGGCAGAGAAGTAAAGTAGCCTTAATTGCTTCCAGGCTGAATTAGTGAGGGGCTCAGACATGACTATCTAGGCTTCTGTCTTCTGGCCATGGGACCAGGGAGATGTCTGCACCCTTCCGTTGGGACACACACAGAATGGAGGATCATCTGTCATCAAGGTTCTGAACGATGTAGCGGGGCTGCTGATTAGCCTGTAAATACACACAGGATGTGAAAGAGAATAAATCTTCACTGTATGGAACTGCTGGGTTTGGGATTCATTTATTACGGAAGCTCCCTGACTGATACTGGGAGCACCACTTTTTAAGCACAACTTCTTACTTGGTGCTTCCACCTGTCTTCTCTGCACTTGGATTGGTGACACTACCATGAATTCTATCATAAAAGACAGCAAGCAGCAAATCTTAGTGGAACAGACTTATGCTTTACACCCAAGCCTGCCTTGTAGTGCCTTAAAAATGTGAATCCTGTCAGACAAAAGTACATTTTAAACTACTTCTCTCCATAGCCAACAAAAGACAAACTCATCATAGTTCTCTGACATTCCCTGTTATTCATCACAAAAACCCACCAAAAGGAGGGTTCATGAAGCTTTCAATATCACCAACTCATAAATAGTAACAGCCAACATTTATTGATTGCTGTATACCATATGTTTCCCAAGCACTTTTGGCTTTTTATCTTCTCATGCCATATTCACAACAACCCAGAGGTTAGTTCTAATAGTATTATTCCTATTTCATAGAATCTGGCCTTATGGAGAAAACACAGGGCAAATTAGTATCCTGCCTAAACATGCTACAAGTGGGGACCACCAGAGCTGAAATAAAACCTACATGTTACCAAACTATACAGGACAAATAATTCTTTTTAATAATGTTGCTAACCTGATTTTTTTCTTTACATTTCAGACAAAAACTGTACTCCTATTTGTTCCCACTTCCCATTAATCAGCCGTTATTATAACCACCCGACTCTAATTATTGCTGATTGGATTAAGAGTAATGAGTTTTCAAGTTTTTCTACTTTGTAAATGACTGTATATTAACTTATGCAGGCTGAGGTTAAACAAGACCATGCATATTTTTGTAGGATGTGGGGTGCCTTAGTATAAGGTCAGAGAACTGAGGAGGTCAGCAGCTTGTTCAAGACTGACCACGTGAGGGAGAACTTCCGATTCATGTTTAAGTTAGGATCTCAGTGAAAATATAATAGAAAATGTGTTCTAGAAATATATGTAATATATAAAATTAAAATTTCAATAGTTTTAAGAACACATTAGAAACTGTGGTAATATTAGTAATCTTGAATAAAAACAATTAAACTAAACTAATATTGAAAAGGCCTAAGAGAACTCATCATGAACATATAAGGGTTTGGTTTTGAGCTTTATAAGAAATACCCATTTTTCATAGACTTTTAACTTTTACTTGGCTTTGGGACATACTACAGCACAGACCTTATGGGATAGCCTTATACAGTTAGAAAATATCTCACACAACTGTAGCACTGGCCATTTGTTCTGTGGGCACACAAAATCTATATACAAGTGATCACAGAAGCTGTGTGTGAAATAACCAAGAGTTGGAAATGAGGAAGATATTCTTCGACATTAAACTGAGAATCAAGTTGTTGCTCAGCCACACAAAGGAACTATTGTTAGATGCTACTTGCGTGTATCTCAAGAGCATTATGGTGAATGAGAAAAAAAAAAAAAAAAAACGATGGTCTTAAAGTCTCACATATAGTATAACCGAACATATTTAATGTTCTCCCAAAGGCAGAAGTAGAGATATAAGGAATATCTGTCTGTCACCAGGGGTTAGAGATGGTTGGGGGACATTGGCATGAGTCTAAGGGATGATATGAAGGAGAGAGAACTTCGTGGAGATGGATCGCTTGTGTCTTGACTGTGGTCATGGTTACACATCTGCATGTTAGACAAAATGGCATAGAACTGTATATTGTGAGTTTTGTACTATCATCATGTAAAAAAGAACCACAAGGAGAAGCTGAGTAAAGTCTACACAGGCCTATCTTGGCAACTTTCTATGAACGTACTATCTCAAAATAAAACTTCAGAAATTAGGAGGGTTTTAACAGAGTCCTTCCGAGTTGGTGGGGTGTAAACTCTAAAGTCTGTTTGCCCCTGTTGGACAACAGACAAAATTCAGCCTCTCTAGCTGCCTAACTACTGAATTATGCTTGTAGAACTGGCATCTGTCTCACACCTTCAGGTGAACCACACTGAAAAGAGTGTTTGCCAGCATGTCTGTGGCTCCCTCCTTTGCAGGCATCTCCTTTTAGGATTTCCTCCTTCAATTTCCAGCCATTCTTACAGTCCCAACCTGTATCTTTTGATGTGGCAAGCAAAAGAGACTTTCTGCTTAAGTTCCAGCCACCTTGTATTTCACTTAATGTAGAAAAACAATCAAGCAGACCTTACTCATCGGAGTTCCTTAGCTTAGCTTGAGGATAGAATTTCCTCTAAATTTGCCCTACGCTAGTTAGATTCCACCGCCTTCAAATCATATTATACCTATAAGTAGACCAACAGATTGATTACCATTATATTATAAATATATGAGCATATGTACACCTGGAACACTGAGTACATAAAATCAAATTGTAATGTCATCGGTAACCTACATCTCCAGCTTCTTCATTTACAAACTCACTTTCCAATTTTATGAAAAGTTATTCTAGGAACTAAAAGGAGCATGATTATACCACAGCCACCCTTTATCCAAATTATCCTGAGTTCCCTCATTTTCTGTGTCTTGGCTGTTTACAGGTGCCTCAAGCCTGTGTTCTCCCCTGGGGCTCTTTTCCTCAGTCTCTGGCTACCCTCACCTTGCCTCATTCCCAAAGGATGACTCATTCACTTCCGTAACATGGTCCATACCAGCTTCCTGAGCTATATCTCAAACCATGACCTCTGACTAGTTCTGACTCATGTATCCAATCACATTTAAAATCTCTGCTTGGAGTCATACAGATACCTTCAAAAACACATTCAAACTTCAAAACCATGTCTTTCCCTGAGACCTGCTTTTCTTTCTCTATTTTCTGTTTTTTTTGGAGGGATACCCTCATTTTTAGGACTCAAGCTAGGAACAATGTTGTCTTACCTTCTTTTCAGTCCATTCTCACCAAGTTCTGTCAACTGGATACCTTATTTAGTTCTCAAATTCTTGCTCCCTTCCCAGGGCTGCCTCTACCCAAGTTCAGTGCCGGAGCATTTCTTGTCTAAGCTATTGCAATGAACTCCTAATTGGTCTCCTCATGTATGATCTTGCGTGGACTGGGCCAGAGGTTACATGCCTAGGAGTGATGACAGTAAACTTGGACTCTGAATTAAGTTAAAGAGGAACCATGGGGTTAGTAGTTGGTTCTTGGTCAACTTAGAAATCCTTCACATTGAGCAAAATCAATGTGATTCCTTTCCTGCAATGAGAGCAGGCAGGTCTAATGACAGCAATGTAATGGATGGATGGGAAGGAGTCAGACTCCAGCTTCTGGTGACACAACTCTTCCCAGAAGACAGAGAGTAAAGAGTGGAAACCTGCGCAGAGGGTAGTCTATAAAGGCAGAAGGTGGTGGTATGGGTGTCTGAGATGCATTTTCTGGTGAGCTCCAAAACTCAGTACAATAAATCAATAGATCACTGTCAAAGTATAAATGTGAGCATATATAGGTGTAAGTAGAAAAGGACAAAGAATGATTCCTTAATTATGAAACCCACCAAATGAAAATGAGTGCAAAAATTCTGGTTAAGATGATTGGCCTCACAGTTCCCGTCTTCTGTGTTGCTCAAACACTTACTTGTCATAGAAATACTATATAGACATTCTTATCAAGCAAGCTTTTTTACATTACACTGAGTGATTGACCTAAGTTCAAATGGTACAGTAAGGCTGATGGAGAGACCAAACAACAACGTCTTGTGCGGAGAGTTATATGTTAAATCCCGCATCGGACAAAATGGTTCTTTTACATTGTCAGTGAGCTTTCTTTATCTCTCTCTCTCAAAAAAAAAAAAAAATCAGACAGCTATCCTACCAAAACCAGAAGCTGATGGCTTCTCATTACCTATATTATATGCAACAACTACAGGGAGCTCTTAGTGTCTTCCATGATCCTGTTTCTCCTGCCTGTCAAGACTCACTTAATCTCACAAGAGAAAGATTTCTTGCTGTAGTTAGTCCCAGATGCTGCCCTTGACTGAAAGTTTCAGAGGCAAGAAATCTCTCTGATCTATCCTCGTGTTACCATCATTATTCAGTGTGATGTGTGGCTCATAGCACACATTTAAATAGGTTTGTTGAACAATTAACTTAGTAAGGAATTGGCAAGATTTTTCTGTAGAAGACTTGGAGTGAATATATTGGAGTGGCTTTGCAGGCTATGAGCCATCTACCTTGTGCCACTATTCAGCTCTGCCAATGCAGCGCCACATACAGAGTTCAAAACAAATGGACATGGTTGTGTTCCAATAAAACTTTACTTATATATTTTCAAAAAGCAGGCAGAGGGCTGGAATTAGCCTGAGTGCTGCAGTTTGCTAACTTCTGAGTGATAAAACATCGACTCTATAAATTGCTTTGGAGTCACTTAGGAATGAAAATTCCCTTTTCCTGGAAAGGCAGCATCCCCAGGGCCTTAAATTCTTCATAACCTCCCAAAGCAAGGCCAGAGGATGCTCTGAGTGAGAGAGGATACCTTTGTTTATGTATGCTTATTTTTCAAATTTAAAAACTTGAATTAAATCATGTAAGTGACTGTCACTTGAAAGACAGGCATCAGTAAGCAATATAGAAGCTTACTATGTACCCACATCAATAATGGGAAAACTCTTCCTGATGATGTGGGCTATAATATACTGAGGGAAACGGGTGGTCCCCCAAAAGATAGGTTCCTGTGGAAAGTAAAAGCCAAAATGAATAGAATAAAAAGGCAAATCCAAAGCTGACTAGTTTGGGACCCTGGCTGGGATTGAGGTCTGTCAGGATACAAATGACTCCAATTGAAGAGTTAGGAAAATTTGGGCAGCCCAAATTAGCTCATTTTTTTGACCTAAATTCAAATACTAGCTTCAGCACTTATTAGCAATAGGACTCCCAAATCGCTTAGTTCCTCAGAGTCTCAATTTCTCTATCAAATAAAAGGAGTGTGTTAATATCTACATTCCAGGATGATTTTAGAGACTGCAGGATCTTCATACTATAGCCTGGTGTGTTATGAAGAATTGCCTTGCCATGAGCAAAATGAGTCATGTGCTGCTTAATGGTCTGAGATATGTTTTATTAAGAGATTTTGTAATTGCATAGAGCATCACAGTATGCATTTACTGAAGACAGACACAAAGTCACAAGGAAATAAAATACGAGACCACTGTTGTACGTGTGATCTGTCATTGAGTGAGACATTGTTAGGTGGGTTGTGATCATTCTTTTGCTTTGCAAGATCAGGTTTTGGGCAAAAGGAAAACCAGCCTGTGACTAGTTGGCTGAGTATGTCCTCCCTACCCCAAAGGGAAAGGCTCCAAGCTTTTGTTTTCTTACTTCTCCCCTCATCTAATTATATTCTAACAGCCAGTTTCTGGTTAGACACCAAACACATCGGAGCCAAACGTTGAGCATGTCAAAACAAAACAATAAAAGCGAGGCATGAAGAAGAAAGTCAGTGGAAATGAGAGGCAAGTCTGCTGACATTTCATCCCTTTATGAGGATCAAATCCCATATGTGGGGACATCGGAGGGTAGGATTGAATTCCATTTTGCAAGGACTAAGATTGTTTCTTCATGCCTCCCCCTTTTCCTGTTTCCCTTTCTCAGGCCATTTCCCCCTTCTTTCTTACTTAAATGAAGACAATAAAAGCATTTTCTGATGAAACTGTTGGATACTGGTCAATCAGCTTTTAATTGTGTTGGAGTGGGTTACATAGGGTGAAGGGAAGACAGGTTAGCTCACCCAGTATCTTCTTGTTTTCTGGGACTTGATGGTGGCAGTCCTGGGGACAGGAATCATTAGCTGTTTTGTCACTACAACCAAAATATCCTGCAGAACTACTTGGAAGAGCAACAATTTATTTTAATTTGTGGTTTTAGAGGGTTCATTCCACGGCCATCTAGTCCATGCACAAGGGCAGGCCACCATGGTGTTAGAAGGATGAGGAAAAGAAGAGTTGTTCATTTTGTGACTGATCAGGAAGGAGAAAGCAAAGTCTCTAAGAACAATATACCCCTAAATGCCTCCCCAATGACCTTCATCCTCCAGGGTTAGCTCATTTCCTGAATTTCTTCCCCTCCCAATAGATCCATCTACTACAGATCCAGCATTTGAAACATGAACCCGTGTGAAACATTTTATATTCAAACCTTAACAGGTCTAAATATATGCTGAAGGGTCCATCACACACACACACACACACACACACACATCAATGTTTCTCAATGAAATGAATCCCCTGGGGACCCACTGAGTCAGTGAGTTGAGAAGATCCATTTTTCTAATAGGTACCAAAGAGGTGACAGTACACATTCCATGGGCCACATTTTGAAGAGTGAGTTTACGCAATCACAGTCATATTTGCTAAACATCCTTTTGTGCAGTCCTCTCACCTACATGATGAAGCGACCTCATTTTTAAGCCAGCAACACTCCTCCAGACCCAGGAGATACAAAGATGAATTCTACTCAATTTCTGTACTGAATGAGCATACAGAACATGCCTATACCACCAGAGCCAAAGGGATGAAATATATTATGATTATTATATGAAAAACTCCTGCAATAAGGGCATGGTATATGCTGTCAGGGCATGATACTCAACTTAAAAATACACACAGAGTCCTCTTCCTCCGTCTCTGTCTCTGTCACACACACATGCACACATATGCACTGCCTTCTTAGAACTCACAGTCAGTTCTGGTTGGAGCTTGTATCAGTTAGTCCAATTCTTTGGATGGAGAACGGGAAGGAACAGACGATTTCTTTAGACAAAACTCAAAGGGCAAGGGTGTCGAGTCCTGGAACTTTTCTAAAATTAAAATTACACTTACAAACCTGTGCTCTGCATCTCGAAAGGGAGTCTCACCTCCTGTCTGTTCCAGCCAAGTTGGATTACATCTTGGATTCCACCCTCAATTTTGACATAACCTCTGCTCTTCATATCATGCAAAACCTAAGGCTTTCCGTTGATATCGCATGAAGTTGAGAGGGCTTTAAATGACCGACCTGCAAGCTCCCCTCCCCTCCCCTCAAATAAGATTCCATAGCTCAACAATCACCCCCCACCACCCGCCGCTGCCCCAAGGGGCCAGGCATGGTTCCTAGTTATCCTTGCATGGTGTGTTTCTTCCCTTGCATGAACAAGGAGTCAGTCCTGCCCTTTGGATGACCTGAATCCTGCCCCATGCTCATGGTTGCTCGTTACATTCTAGAGCATATCTTTTCAGAGTGTGTGATGTTCTGCTCCCATAGACATGGATGTTTGTGTCCGATTGTCCTGTGGATCTCAGCTGGGTCGGCCTGAAGCATGCTTCCACCATGTCCACAACCTTTTGTCAGGAGTCTCCCCTTCACCAATGATATGGATGAGAAAAAATTAAAGCAATATGTGATTTGACTTTTGCCAAGACTTAGTTTGATAACTGTGCTCGTTGGCATGCCGGTATGGTTTGCTGTACAGAACATGTCTCTCGGACAGCTCTGAGATTCTCTTTATTACAATATGTCCTTCCCTGGTAGGCATTCAGCCACAGGCTTATGCTAACTCACAGATGTTTTGGTATTTAAAATCCTCCTGAGCTGGGTGTGGTGGTGCACGCCTTTAATCCCAGCACTCGGGTGGCAGAGGCAGGCAGATTCCTGTGAGTTCAAGGCCAACTTGGTCTACAAAGTGAGTCTCAAACAGCCAGGGCTACACAGAGAAACCTTGTCTTTAAAAGTAAAAACAAAAACAACAAGCAACCAACAACAACAAACCTTTCTAAACAGACATTAGACTTCTCTTTCAGTGACCCATTTACTTCAACTAATGATGCTGATTGTCTAACACAAAGTTAGAAACATGTTAATGCTTCATACATACTACAATTTATTCCAAAGTCAATTTGTCCATGGAACTTAAGAGCATAATTATGACTAAAACTGCCATCACTATGAAGAATGTCTATAGTGATATTACTTATAAAATAGTCTCAAACTGGAATGTCCACCAACACGTAGTGTCCTCAGTAAAATGTCCATTCCAAGGTTGCACGAGTAAACTAGGATATGTCTATGGGGTGAAAAACAATCCAATAATAAAAAATAAAGAACAGCCACATGAACAACTTTGATAAATCTCATTAAAAAAAAAGGCTCGAGATAAGAAAGCACACACCAAAGAACACAACTTTGCAAGATGGCCAACTTTGGGGAATTGGAAGGAGATAGTAAGTAAGGAAAATGAGTCATGCTTCCTGGGGATCCATTTATTGTTCAGCTTCTTGACCTTGAGCATGGATTAGCATGGATTAATGAGTGTGCTCACTTCGCTTTTAATACATCTTCCACTCTTTCCCCTCTGAATATCATAAAACAGTCTTCCCATGAGCAGTAAAGACAAGCAGGATCTCTTCATCATTGAGGCGCTCGCTATTTATTATTGCATGCTTAATAACAAACTGCATCTCTGTGCCATGTAAAACAAACACAGGCTAATGACTCCTGTAGTATGTAAGATGACTCCAAATGAGTGTCCTGGGTAGTAACTGGTAATAACATCTAGGAGAAATACATGTGCTAATTACTGCAGGGGTTTGAAGGAGAAAAGATCACTTCCAGCTAGGGGGTTGGAGGAAGGTTCAAAGGAGCATTTGGTTCAGTGGCTGGGCCATGAGGGGCAGGTGAAATGTACCGGTGTGGATGTGGCAGAGATAAAGATTCTAGTAGGTGACTGACTGACTACAAGATGATTGGAGTTGGGTGTGTTCAAGTGTCCTAGGAAGAAGGCTTAATCCCACAATGTGATGGAGAGGGGTGGGAACCGAAGGCAGAGCTGAAGTCTAGGCTGGGAATGGTCTTGTTCTCCATTCTGGGTCTTTGGTGAAGAACTTCAGGAAATAAAAATAGCCACAGTAGATCCATTGGATCTCACCTGGCAAGAGATCCTAACTATCCCCCAAACCTGGGGTATTTAGGGTGTGAGTTTATTGCTTTTTGTGTGACAGAAAGGCTGGTCAGACACATCAAAGATGTGAGTAGAATGCACCATGGGGCTTTAATTCTACCATTTCAGTGATGTTTGAATTTAAAAAAAGGATTTTTTTGCAAGAGTTAGTTTGCAAGTCTTTAAAATGGAACCAACATAGGATAGTGCTGAGGATTATGAACAAGTGAGTATAAGGCATACAACTTGTACCAGAAATCTGATAAGTTGTGGGCATGTTATAATTCTCACCACCATAACCATCCATAAATTAATTGTCTCTATGTTTTACCTAAATTGAATTTTTCTCACCTGGAAATCAAACATTAATCTTCAGAGAATCAGTCTCCTTCAATAGATTGAGACACTTCTTCCCAACCATAGTTTATAAAATAAGAGAGAAAATCTGTGTGTATATATAAAATATACATAATATATATAATATATACATATTATATATAATGTATATACATTATCCATTATTGACACTAAGCAAACAATAACATCTCTCATAAAATCATACATGACCAGCTCTTTCAACAGACTGATGTCTATTCTCTACAAGTCCAAACTCAGCGTCAAGGTCATGAGTCCCCCAATGATGAGTCCAGACTGAAGGAGGTGCTTTTTCATAAGGGCAGATCTTATTTATTTATTTAACATCAAACATTGCTCTGTCTAACTCAAAATGTGGTTAGCATATGCAACACTATCCATGTAACTGGGTCTCCTTGGGGCCACTACGAGGATCTTCAGTGACTTCATGCATTATGGAAGCTTATGTAAGCCTGTGTTGCCTCCGGCAGGTGCCTTTGCAGCACTCCTTGGGGTCTTTCTTGTGACTTTTGTCTTCTTCCTCAGATGTTTGGGTTCTGGGTGTTGTCATCCCACAGAGATTATTTCAATCTTGGATCCAAAAGTGAGACAAAAAGAAGAAGGCAGAAAGTGAACATTTATTTTTCCCTTTAGGATTAATTTGTCTAACATGAAACTCACAAATGAATGTCAGGAAAATAGACAGAACTTCACCAGACAAAATGGAGAACTGTTTGAATTTTAAATATATTTTATTTTGCTTATATATAATATAAATATATTATATAATATATAAAAATTTTAATATATTTATTATAAAATAAAAATATTTTGTTATATATATGAAATAAAAAATATATACATATGAAAATGAAAACTTAGGGCCAAAAGATTATCCCACAAAACATATTCTATTTACCAAGGTTTGTTATTTATACACAAAATTCACACACTCACACACACATGCACGCACACACACACAGACTAAACTTAGTTCTGGTTTAGTGTAAATTTGGGCTGAGTTTGACACACTCTTTTTTTTTTTTTTTTTTTGGTTTTTCGAGACAGGGTTTCTCTGTGTATCCTTGGCTGTCCTGGACTCACTTTGTAGACCAGGCTGGCCTCGAACTCACAAAGATCCGCCTGCCTCTGCCTCCCAAGTGCTGGGATTAAAGGCGTGCGCCACCACCGCCCGGCTAACACACTCTTATATGATAACCTTATCAACCTAAACTGTAAGGCATAAGCTTTCCTTGTTTACTGTGTGCACTGTTCTAACCATCTGGATGTCTGGACTCTCATGTTAGAGAATATTAAAAGCAGGAAGGAAGCTACACTTAGACACGCTGACAGTTTTAAGCAATGGAACCTGACAACCTGGCAGAGTGTGCCATCAAAGAAGATATCAAAAGCATGGGCACTCAAAACCAGATGTTTGGAGTCATCCAATGTGGGGGCAAAGCAGCAGTTACTGGGCCCCAGGTGACATCAAGAAATATTTCAGGGCTGGAGAGATGGCTCAGAGGTTAAGAGCACTGGCTGCTCTTCCACAGGTCCTGAGTTCAATTCCCACAAATCACATGGTGGCTCACAACCATCTACAATGTGATTGGATGCCCTCTTCTGGAATGCAGGTGTGCATGCAGACAGAAGACCCATATACATTAAAATAAATAAATCTTTAAGAGAGAGAGAGAGAGAGAGAGAGAGAGAAGAAATATTTCAAATACCACAGGTGCTCAGGGAGCCCAGAAACAATGGATTCCCATGGAGCTAGAGTTACAGATGATTGTGAGCCACACAGTGTAAGTGCTGGGAGATGAACTCAGGCTCTTCGCACGAGCAGTAAGTACTCTAACTGTTGGGCCAGGCCTTCAAACTCCCAACACTGTAATTTTTGTAAGAAAGATTTGCTTATTTTTATTTTATGTGTGTGGGTGTTTTGCCTGTGTACCATATATCCAGTGCTAACAAAGGTCAGAAGAGGGCATCAATTCCCTGAACTGGAGTTACACACAGTTGGTGTGGGTTCTGGGAACCAAAGCCAGTGACTTTAACCACTGACCACTCCCCAGCCCCAATTATTGTATTTCTAAATTAACTTAATGGTGGTGTTTCTTGTCAAATTGACTGTGTGTTGATTGGTATTATATGGAAACCATGGCCAAGAAACCCAAAGTAAATTTCACTATATATTATCTATGTGAGAGCTTTTGAGATGTTCTATAAGAAACAATTCTTTTGTTGGATTATGACTTTCTTAAATGTATTTGATTTGTGGATCTTCTTTGATGTACACATTATTCACATGTTTCCATATACATTTCTTTCCAATGTGCTTCTGGAAATCTGGCTATGATTCTGTTTCCAGTGGGGCATCTAGTTACTCATAGGGATGTAACTGAAGAGCATCTAAGGAAGGAACTGTTATGAAAAGTGGAGCGAGTGGGAAGAGAATCAATAAGAACTCTGTTAACAGAAAAGCGATATCACTATTCCTCATCCTGAAGACCCAGGAGGAGGGCACAGTGGTCCAGAGCCTTGTAGAAGCCAGCAGAGTGGAAGAGGATCCAGGCACAGCAGCTCTGGCTAGAAGTTTGTCCACTCAGATATGTCTGTTGACATTTTAAAGAAAAGTAGTCCCATTTGCAGTATCTGTTAACTTTTGGGAAGCAAATCGTTCAACTATGGTTTGTATCTAGCTAGCAATGAACAGGTGGTGAAGTCAAACTTAGTAGAAAACTAGACACGCATGCTGTCATTCTGACACACAAAAGAGGTACCTAGTCACAAGCACAGATAACAGAAGAATTAGAAAGTCACAGCTTTTGAGGATTTGTTATTTAAATTTAATTTACATAATTGTGCATTTATATATATTTAATTTTTAAAATGCTCGCTGCCTTTTGTAATTGGCCCATAAAATTACTTGAACTTAGCAAGCCAAGAACAATGAACTACTGGAAGAAATAGATACAATCATGACCAGAATCAGGAGAGGAATCCCAGAAAAGAAGGTAACAGGCTCTCTGATCTTCAGTAAGGAATGGAGATAACTCTGCATCCATGAGGGGATATTTTTTGCAGAAGTGAGACTCCCAGGGTGCCTGTCAGTTGGTAAAGAACAGAGAGGGATCAACAGATGGAGATCAAGGATGATAACCCATGAGATCCTGAATGTACATGTTTTAAATGCAGGATTAGATTGATTGATGAGGATCCCCCAAAGTACCATTGAAATATATAGTTATGCAAATTTATATGTGTATATATACATATATGTATATGTTTAATAACATATTATGTACCATATACTATTAGATATATATGCTATATTACTTAATATTATATATTAGATATATAATATATACACATGCATGTATGTATATTATGTATTACATATACATATATAATGTATTATATACACACATATATAACAATATATGTGTGTATATAATACATTATATACATATATTAGATATGTGTAAATATGCACATGTACATATACATATGTGTATACAAATATATTATATATATATAAAAGCATATGTTATACATGTATATTTACTTGTTAATGCATCTTTGGTGATTCTGATATGTAACTAGATTAGTGTCTTCCGTGAATATGGCTGTCAGATCTTCATAGTTCCACAGTTGACTCTTTTCTTTCTGTTTTGGCTCAGCTGTCTTTACTGTCTGGGTCATCTATTCAAGAACACTTTTCTGGGTTGTCATTTTACTTAAAAAGCTAGATGAGATAAATACATGTATTGGTTTGAAGTGTTCTGGGGATTCAAGTAGAATAGTGCTTTCAGCAGAGGCTGTAAGGGCTGGAGAACTGAGAGCTGTGTAGCGGATCAGGGGTCCATCCACACAGATGAACATAATCTACAGATCTTCCTAGACAGAGTGCACTCCTCCTAAGGAAGCAAAGGTTAGTACTTGGAGCACCCAAGACACCTAGGATCCACAAGAGAGTTGTTTTCATTAACTCCAACTGTGATAACAAAATACCCTAGCCTAGTAGTTTATCTCTCACAGGCCTAGAGGCTGAGAAGTCCACAGTCAAGGCCCAACGAAGGTCTTGATCCAGGCTGGCAGGGCTAACCTCTCACTGTGTCCATATGGCAGAGTGAGCTCTGGTCTCACATCTTCTCTTGAGCACACCAGTCCAATCATGGCAGCCCCCACCTTCACGACCTCATCTAAACCTAAATACCTCCCAAAGGCCTCAACAGCAAGTAACATTACCATGAGGTTAGGAATCTGATTTATGAATTTTAGAGGGACATAAACTTCAATTCATAAAAAGAGGGTAAAGACGGAGAACAGAGGATTTCCACGAGTTTTATCCGTGTGTGTGTGTGTGTGTGTGTGTGTGTGTGTGTGTGTGTGTGTGTG
>CAJQZJ010034136.1:1571429-1594484 GCA_907164525.1 Lophiomys imhausi
AGGTAGAATTTGTAGAAGGACATCGAAGGCTGCCTAACACCTGAAGTTAGACCCCTTACCTCAGCTGTGCTTCACCGTCATTCCCTAATCAAGTTGCTTCTTAAATGCTAGTCCTTAAAAACAATCCTTTAAAAATACTTATTTATTGCTTTTAAATTAGACCTAGCTATCAATTTTTGTTCCAACTATGTGGTCATGTGATTTGGGGAAAAATCTGAGTCTCTCAAACCCACAGTTTCCTTATCAATAATACAGAGTGATAATACTGTGTATTGGATAAAACTGGTATGAAGATCAATACTTATCTTATTTAAAAAAACTAGCACAATATCAAATTTAGAAGTAGTTCATTTTGTTTGGATTATTATTAATATTATACCAGGTGGAACCCTACAAAGAACTTTCACAGACATGCAAGGGCCCACCAGCCCCTATCTTTTTCCTGAAAGTTGAATAAGCAGGTAGGTCTGCACAGAATACCCTTCCAATATTTATTCAAAACTCAACTGAAGGAGAGTTGAACACTGTGTAGGCTATGAGAGATGCTGTGTCCTCCGTCCTTATGCATCTACTCCCCAAAACAACAGACCCTGTTCAGGTCCACACTCCCTAGAAGGCTGCCGCTGAGCCCTCTTGCCTTATTTGAACTTCTCTCTTGGTAACTAATCTCCCTGTCACTCAGCTCCATCACCCTCAGTTCCAACGCTTTCCAAGTTCCTTGGCAGGACACAGACCCTGAGGAATTTGCCATCAGCTACAAGCCAAATCCTCAGTAGTATTCCTCCATGGGGCCCGGAAGCCATTCCCTTTTTTATGTTTCACAGGGCAGATAGCCAAGCACAGTCTTTCTTTTGAAAGCTATATTTGGAATATAAAAGGACAAAATCTTCAGTTTTGGAGAAATACATAAGGCATACAAGTATGTGTAATAATGTGTTTGGTGTCATGGGACATTTTCCCTTGTGCACATGTAGCTGATCTTGTGAAATGTCAATGTGGTACCAAGCTAAGGAATATTGGCAATGTCAATGGCCTGCTCATGATAGGGTCAAGAGTCTAAAACCCCACCCATGGAATGTTTCTGAGCATCCTCTATAAAATGTCTCCTAAGCGATTTAATGACTCAGAGCTTTATAATGTCAAATCAAGTCTTCTAATGCATTCTCCCAAGTTCTATGTGTATTACTCTTCTGGAGATGCTGTAACACATTGTCACAATTCTGAGTGACCTACAAACAGTAGAACCAAAATATCATGTAATCCTGGATGTTAGATGTCTACAGTTAAGGTATTGGCATGATGGTTGCTTCTAGAGGCTCAGAGGCAGGGTCAACTTCCTGTCTCTCTCCTACTTTCTGGTAGATGTTAGCAATCCTTGGGATTTCTCATTCTGTAGGTGTTCTACTTCAATATCTGCCTCTGCCATCTCAGAACATTTTCTACGTGTGACTGGCAAAATACCTCTCTTCTTATAAGGATGCTGGACAGGCCTGGCCTGTCCACTGTTTCTTCTGAATGTGATGTAATTGCAGAGACCATTTCTGAATCAAATCACATTCACAAGTACCAGGAGTTAAGGCTCGAGTATGCATTCAGAGCAGACATAATTCACCTCGGAATCCCATCCTCCTGCAGATACCCAGAGATCTTTCCTAGTGAGAACCTTAGAAGTCATTCAGGATAGTTTTATGTCAACCTGATGCAAGCTAAAGCCATCTGAAAAAAGGGAGCCTCAATTGAGAAAATGCCTCCATAAGATCAGGCTGCAGACAAACCTGGAGGGCATTTTCTTAATTAGTGATTGGATGAGGGAAGGTCCAGCTCATTGTAGTTGGTGCCATCTCTGGGCTCATGATCCTGGCTTCTATACGAAAGCAGGCTGAGCAAGCGATGAGGAGCCAGCCAGTAAACAATGCCTCTCCATAGCCTCTGTATCATCAGTTCCTGCCTCCAGATTCCTGCCCTGTTTGGGTTCCTGTCCTGACTTCTTTCAATGACGAACAGTGATGTGGAAATGTAAATGAAATGAACACTTTCCTCCCCAGTTTGCTTTGGTCATGGTAACCCAATAGTAACCCAAATTAAAATAGAAGCCAAAGTCAAGATGGGCTATCTGAGACTTGAGACCAACACAAGTTGAATTGGACTCAGTAAGTTGTATATGCTTTGGGTTCATTGGTGAACAGTACATTGTCTGGGTCTTGCTTGTGAATTGCAGAACAAATGAAATTAATCTTTGGAAGATGTCAAAAGATTCTCAGGGAATTGGAGAAGAGGTATAAGATAAGACTTATGCTTTTAAAAAGTCACTGCATCAAATGTGTAGATATAGCCTGTGGTTCCAAAACTCAGATTCCTTTTGCCTTTTATAGAAAGTGTTTGATATCGGTGTCAAATATTTCACTCTGGAGTACTGAATCTCCAGGAGGGAAACATCAGATGAATCCAAGCTGAGATGCATCCTACAGAATACCAGACCAGTACTCCTCATAACTACAGAAGTTATCAAACACTGGGAAGCGCCAAGAAAACTGTTGGGGACTCGCTGAGGCTTAGAAGACAGAACTACAGGTAATGAATACTTTCCCTCTGAAACAGAGAAAGAGCATGGGGGGTGGGGGGAACAAAACAAAAAACAAACAAACAAACAAACAAACAAAAAACCACTGGAATCTGAACAGTGTTAGACATCAGAACTATCATCTTAGTCTTAACAGGCTAAGTGTTAGACCAATTCTGGTTTATAAACAACTGATCTATCATATCTGAGTGAAAATATAATTACAAGAATTTACTCTAAATAAACAAATCCCATTTTCTTGCCTTCCTAGATGCTGCAAACATACCTGACACTGTCTCCTGACGTCTGGGTATCCTGTGAGAAGATCAAGGCCCTTGTTCTGTCCAGGTCCACTTAATAGGATTCTATGGTCATAGTATGAAATAGAGGTCTGTAAATTCTGAGGTGGGAACCCTGTAATGGGGCCCCCAGATGCTCCTGATTGTGGGCATTCTTACTTTTTAGCAATAACTCCTTCATTGTGAAGAGACCTATCGATTGTTTTTTTTTTTTAATCACATAGAATAAAGATATGAGTGTCACTCTGATGTTGGATTCCAAAGAGACTACATCTTCCAACTTGACCTCTGTCCACTCTACTGCTCACCTGGGTGAAGGACACCAGCAGCCACTTCCCGAGCTGTGTCCCAGAGAGGCAATAAACAGAGGGAGCTTTTAGCTGCCTAAGGAACTGTGGTCTCCACCAGCCTCTTAAGTGAGCTCAGGAGACACTTTTCCCTTAGGTGAGCTCAGACTGCCTGCTAGCCAGCTCACAAGACTTCTGCCTCTCGAAAACCACACCCAAAGTCCTAACCCTCAGAAATTGTTAGATAATAAATGTTTGTGGTTTGAAACTGCTATATTCTGCCGTTGTTTATTATCAACAAAAGTGTATACGCTTACCCTGCAAAACTATTTTGAAGAATGAGAAGGGAAACGCACTTAATTAGATATTGTATGCTAATGAACTCAAACACCTGAGTCAGCAAGCACAAAGCCTTCCTCACAAAGGCGGTCTACAAGTGGGAGTCCCTTCTCATTTCCCTCCAAGATGAGAACAAACCATGCTCCGTGGTAGATGTGTTTTGAAACCTGCAATGTACCATGCAGTTAGGAGTACCTGCAGTCATGGAAGGTGTTGCTATAATATTAAAGAGAATATTATTATTTTCAAAGCTGTTTGCAGTTTAGGCCGGTTGGCCCAGAAGGAAGGCAAGAACTCTTAGGAAGAAAGCAACTCTTTTGTTAAGGGAGTAAAACACTCTAAATAGGCATGATTATAGAGGAGCAAATAATTCAATGAGCTCTGAAATTCAAAGCAAGAAGTGACCTTGATAATGTGAGACCCTGGGGGAAGCTTTGGCAAACTTGGGGAGGTAGTGGCTTTCCTACAGAACAGATGAGGCCTCATTCAATGCTTATGTTAAAAGAAAGCCCGTCCTTGGAAAGGAGGGGGTCTCAGGGTGCCTGGGCAGAATTACTTGGATTACATGTATGCACAAGACTTCAATTTGGCCTCAGAATAAAACCTGGAATTGAATCAGGGTAGAATATAAAATTATGTACAAATCAATTTATATCAACAGTCAAGAAATATGTTTTTTCCCAAAGCATGTACGACAGTCTGGTTCCTAAGAAACGTGTTCTCACTATGTTTTATTTATATTAATTTTTATTACCCTTATTAACTCATTATTAATTAACATTAATAATTAAAATATCTCAGTTTATTAATAATTAAAATCTCTTTAAATTTCTTTATCACGGAGTGATAATTTAAATTAATTTCTTTTAAGGGATATTTGTGTTGCATTTATTTTGTGTGTAGAGGTCAGAATACAACTTGTTGGGTGTGTCCTCCTTTCCCACCATCTGGATCCTGGGGATCAAATTCAGACTGTCAGGCTTGGTAGTAGGCACCTTGACCCATTGTTCAACCCCACTAGTCCTGATTCCTTTACCATCAGTCTCTTACTAATATGAAATAGAAACAAACTTGTTACTTATTAAGGACCTAAGTGAGCAAGTTAAAAGTTACCACAATTTTTATTAATTTAGTCCTTATGGTTCCTTTTCTTTTTCTCATTTTAGATTCACTTATTTTATGTGGATGAGTGTTTTGTCTGAGTGTATGCAAATGCACCACATGTGTGCGGTGATGAGGTCAGAGGAGGGCATTGCATCCTATGGAACTGGGGTTACGCATTGTTGTGAATCACCATATAGGTATTTGGAACCCAACCAGGTCCTCTTGAAAAGTAACAAGTGCGCTCAACTGCTGAGCCCTCTCTCCAGCCCTCTCTTTCTTGTTTAGTATATCCAAAAACAAAAAGTAAGAATCCAGAATTTCTAGGAAAATAAGACTGATTTATGCCTCCAATTGTAACCAAACTTTTAAATTATTCAATACTTATTTATTAGCACAATATTTACTTATATAAATATAAACACTTTACTACTAACCCTATAAATTCCTACAACCCCAAGACCTAACCACTAAACCTATTGGTAACTATTACAACTATTTTCCTAACCTTTTAGAAGGATACAGTCTCTGGGGCAGGTCCTCAATCGTCAGGAACACAGTCTCTGGGGTAGACCCTTTAATGCACTTAGTTAACAATCTTTCTTCTGGAATATCTCAGACATAGATCCATCAGGATAAATTGGCTATGGTGGCTTCACCTTAAAAAAGGCTTGAGGCTTTCTTCTCTCTGGGAGACCTCAGTGCTCTGTAGGCCAACTTATTTCCTTCCTATCAGCAACTCTGTTGCTCTGCCTCAGTCTTTAAAGCTGGCCACAGTTCCGTTTAGGCCACTGTTCAGACAGGTCAAACCCCTCTAGGCAAAAGCTGAGCCACAGGGTTTAGTCCTTGGCCTTTTGTTGTCTTGCTGAGGCTTTCTCTGCTCACCAGCTTCTTTCTGCCTCAGGGAGATCCGGCCATCAGTTCACCAGCACTTTCTCCATCAGGACTTGCTAACATTGAAGCTCTCTAGCATGGGGAGGCCCTCCTTGGCTCCATCCACTTGTCCTTAAATAGGTGGAACTCTGTTTCAGCTTAATTTGAGCTCCGCCCCACTTAGCAGCTGAAAACAATGCCAGGCCAAATACTTTGTTTCTAGTCCATTAAGTCTTTCCTGTTTTTTCCTGGCTTCAACCTTGTTTTTTTTTTTTTTTGGTTTTTCGAGGTAGGGTTTCTCTATGTATCCTTGGCTGTCCTGGACTCACTTTGTAGACCAGGCTGGCCTCGAACTCACAGTGATCCGCCTGCCTCTGCCTCCCAAGTGCTGGGATTAAAGGCATGCGCCACCACCGCCCAGCTTCAACCTTGTTTTTTAGTCCATTAAATCTTTCCTGTTTCCTGTTTTAAGCCCACAAGCTGATAAGCTAATTGGTCACAGCCAAGTTGATCTTCATGCCCCGAATTAAGAGACTGTATCAGATACCCCTAGATATTTACTAACTCCCTACATCCAACAAGTCCCTCCCCTGTCTGTTACTATCCTTGGAGTCTGTCCTAGCTGCAGAGTCTAACCTGCTTGCCTTAAAGCCTTCTTGGCACTTTCCAACCCCATCTCCCGCGGGGTCCTGGACTTCCTTCCTCTGACAGTAGCAGCATTACACTTTTCTGCAAATACATCACCATGTTCTTCATCTTTAACACATGCTCAAAGGTCACCTAAATGGGAAGTGCCCTCCACAGCCAGCAGGCCTTCTCTCCAAGGTTGCTGTTTTCAATGCTGTGGTATGGTTAGACTGTAGGCTGGTGGGACCACCAGTCACTGATCGTATATGACCTCAGGCAAGCTAGTGAACTCTTCCTGTTTATCACCTTTCTGTCACTGTAATAAAATACTTGAGATAATTAACTCAGGAAATATTTACTTTTGGCTCACAGCTTAAAGTTTCCAGTCCACAGAGGATTGCCCCATTTCTTTGTGCTTGTGGCAGACCAGCATATCATAGTGGGAGTGTGCAGCACAGCTGGAAAGCAAAAAAGAGGAGACCTAGGTCCCATAGCACCCAATGAGGGAAGATTTCCAGTGACCTAAGGACCAGATCCTACCTCCTAAAGATTCCATCTTTAGGATTACCATCTCCCAATAGTAATATGCAGACCTTCAAGGAACATTCAATATCCAGTCTATAACATTCATCTATTCTGCACATTCCACACTTGTAGAGGAAGGGTAGGTATCAATAGTGCCTATAACAGAGGTTATTGTGAGATGATGTGAATTAGTAGAAAGTGTTTAGAACAGTTCTTGCCATACACTGAATGCTCGAAAATCCAGCAACCATCTTTATCATAATTCTTTTTTCCTTCCATTTATTTATTTGTGCAAGTTACATCTTGATCACAGCCCCCTCCCTCTACCCCTCCCAGTCCTTCCACTCTTTCTCCTCGGGTGAGGGGGGTCCAATCCCTATCAAGCCCCCTCAGTTCATCAGTCATTTGATGACTAACACCTTCCTTTTACACTGGTGTCCAACATGGCAGCCCAGTTAAAGTATTCCACTAACAGGTACCATAGCCCATGATAGACACTGTCCCCCACCACCACTTGCTAAGGGATCTGTATGAAGGCCAAGTTGCCTGTCATCTATATATGTATAAGGGGGACCAGGTCTGGGCTACATATGATTTTTTTTTTTTTTTTTTTGGTTAGTGTTTCAGTCTCTGTGAGCCTCTAGGGGCCTAGATTGGTTGGTTCTGTTGATCTTCATGTGGTGTTCTCAATTAACTTTTCTTGTTTCCTTGATTGTGAGTTCCCTGAAGTTAAGACAAATGTAGAGTCCAGTACATGGCAGCCTCTGGACATACATTTCATGCTAATAAAACCGACTTTAGGTGAACTGTGAATGTGTATCTTCTTTGAATTAGAAGCTTTTATGGCTATTGACTCCTTAAGGGATTGCTAGTTAATACCCAGATGTTAAAAGCAGGGACTAAATTTGTTTCCTTGATATCATGGGCATTATTGATAATGCTGCAATAATTGAACTATTCTATTTTTGTTTAAAAAAAAGCCCAAAATGAAATTGCCATAGTCCAAAGGGAAGCAAACGAGGTGCTCCTTATGGTTTTTTTTCTTATGTGAACAATACAAAAATGTAATTTGCATTTGCATCAAAAAGACTTTGTTTTGATTTCTTTTAAAGACTTTTATTAAAAGAAGAATATGGTGTTTAGGGACAATAATTAAATATACCTGAAACTCAGGTGATACAATGAAATAAAGAATATTGTAATAAAGCCAGCCCCATCAGGATGTGCTGAACATCCCAGTTTAGAAAACAGAAGTATACAGAAGACAAAATGGACTCTTCCTGCACAGCCTGCCCTGGGGCTGTAGTGTAAACTTTAACCAGAAGCGTTAGCATTAATGCATGGCATGTTTACTGTCCTTGATCTATAGGAGCATATGATGCTCAGCTCCATGTTCCTTCCCACTTCTTTGTTCCCCTCTCCTAAAGTTCTCGATCTTTCCATTCCTTATTTCCTTCCCTCAACTCCTACCTTCTGCTTCTTCTTACTTGTTCACTTGCTTCTGTACTTATTTGCTGACTGCCTACTTTTGGGAAAGTTCACAGAGCATCATTAAACTCGGTAACAGAACAACAGCAATGACCAGTGAAGACAGGCATGCCTCCATAGCCCTCGGACAGTACAGCGTGCCAACTCTCTCCCTGCCACTGGTGACTGCCCCTCTCCACATGTTCTCTCCCTTGCTCCCTCCAGCCTCCCGTATTTCTTTCCTCATTGGCTCCTCTCTCTCTGATACCAGTAGATTCATATCTCCCGTCTTCAGAGTTTCACTTGTCTCTTCTACATCCTTGAGCTACTGCAGTGTGCTTTTTTTTCTTTGAGTCACTTTTCTTGAGTGTGTTAATTAACACTTTTGTGTTCCTTAATGGTGTTTCTTTCATAAGTCCTTTTTACATCATTGACCTACCAAAACAATCATCTACAGCAGTTCTTGAATTTGGGGAGGATTCCAAGTCCCTACCCAGATCTATAACTTCTGATGGAAATTATAGATCACCTCACCAGGAAAGAAAGTGTCTTGTAGCCATCACTTTGTTTTCCTTTTCATTCCCATGGCCACTGTCACTTAATGTCAGAGCTTCACAACAGAGCTCCCATGGCTTCCTCCCACTCATCTTCCTGAATCATACCACAAAAACAATCTTCCTAAAATATCTCATGACTCCTCCTGTGTCTCAGTTCCCTGTCACCTGTTGTTCTAAACCCAACTTCCTCTTCCACTGTTTATTGTTCTGAGATCACCATCATTGTCAGACAGATCTGGAGCAAAATGGTGGAAGTTATGACTTCTTTAACCATGTGGCATGCCCAAGTACCTGTTACAAACATGTGAATGTGGTCTGTAGAAGAAAACAGAGATGTTCTGAAACTAGAATAAGAAGGCAATTAAGACACTGGTGTGTTTAAGTCAGCTGATGCCTATAAGATGATGAAAAATAAATGTCTGATTCTTGAAGAATTTGAACCACAGAGGCACACTGTGGTTTGCCATAGGCATTGCCAGCTGTCATCTGCATTATTCACCAAGGAAAGACTAGGCTGGTCCCAACCACACAGCCCCACACACCAAACCCTCTCCAGACTGAGACTGTAAAGGAGATCTGGTAGGGGCCTGTTGACGCCTTAGCTCTGGTCCTTCCTGGCAGAGGGAATCCTGAGTAGGAAAGTGTGTGAAGGTAGGAAAGTACAAGAGCCTCCAAAGAAAACTAGGGATTTAAATATGTGTGAAATCTAAGCATGTACTTAGCATGTTCATGCATGTCAGGAAATTTTATGAGAGGGCAGGGAGATGACTCACAAGGTGAAGGCAACTGCCGCCAAGTCTAAGGATCTGAGATCAGTCCCCAGGACCCCACATGGTGGAAGGAGAACTGACCTCTGCACTGACTCTTGCAAGTTGATGTCTGACCACTTCACATGTGTCATGATTCACAGCCCCACATAGCACAGCAAATAAATAAAGTTTATAAAGAAAAACTTAAGTAGGCAGTCATATTGCTCCCCCAAACCCCCAAATCCTTCAGGACCTGTCTGGGGATCTAAATCCTTCACATAGCCTTCTTCAGCTAAGCCAGACTTTTGTGCCCTCCTTTCTGAATTCATGTCTACGATCTAACACAGAAGTTTACAGAACCTTCTCTGTTCACAGTGTCTTAAAGTTTTCTAATTTTACCTCATGCCAAAAGAGGACTTTGTTATTAAGCATTAATATCTCTCAACTGGAGTTACATCCCAATAAATCCATTCTAAGATGAAATGTTCATGACCAGAAGAGGCATTTAATACATCTAAACTGTTAAACATCCTGGCTTAGCAACACAGCCTTCTGAGGAGTTTTGGAGGCTTGCCCTAATGATTGCATGACTGACTGGGGCTGTAGGTCCAGCAACACGGGAGCATCACACTGCACAGGACTTGCCTTTGAGATGATGAAAATCGGAAGTAGACTTCCTGGTCAGTGCAGATAATTTCATACCATGGCAAAATAAAAATAATTAAAGTCTAACAGTTGTAAGTTGGGAACCACCTACAGATCTGCCCTAGTAAAGGATCCTGGCCTGACAATACTATGGTTACACGAAAAACATAGAAATTGAGAGAAAATCTGTTGTTTAACAGATCTGTATGAAGGGCATGAAAGTAAAAGCAAAACTGTGACGGGAAACCAAAGACAAAGGGCAATAGGAGGGTGGCGCATGAGGCAGTGTATAGAGGATATGCCCAAAGTACTGTATGTATCTATGTTGAATACACAAGTAGGGACATAGACATGTCTCAGTGTGTTCTCAGTGGGCAAAAAAGTAAGCAGATGGTGGAACTGCTAAACTTACAATCTGAGCCTGATTCCAAGAACTCATATGGTGGAAGGAGAGAAATGACTCGCTAAATTGTCCTCTCTCTCTCTCTCTGTCTCTCTCTCTCTCTCTCACTCACTCACACACACACAATAAATAAACATTATGAAATGCATACATAAAAGAAAGTTGTTATTTTAAACATTTTTTATACAACCACACTTATTCGCTAGTGGAATGTGTACACCTACAACTGTACAACATCTCAGAATTTGAAATTAAATCAGATACTGCCATCTTCATTGCCTGTGCCAAGTGGGTTTTTACATGGTGTTGGCATTTTGGTCACTGCTACCAAGGATCACAAAGGCATGATAGGATCCAGAAGAGGTCAGAGAAGAACAACTCCTGAAAAATTGCCCCATGCAAAGAATAAATTTAAATTTTTTTAAAAGATCTGAAGGAATGTAGCCTGCTCTTAGCCAAACTATAAACCATTTCAAACCAGTAACTCTCAGCAGATGATTGGTATCACTGAATCTTGTTTGGTTTGTTTTAAATAATAATAATAATAATAATAATAATAATAATAATAATAATAAATCTCCCATGGTACCCCTATGAGTTCACTACAGTGCCCTGGGTTGCCACTGAATACTTTACAGATCTCAGGTGTAGTCATTTTCTTTCAAAACTTAGTGATGGGACAAGGATATAAGCAGCAACTGAGAACCTAGTCTTACCTAATTTCCAATCTATAGATGTGGTGGTTTGAATGAGAGCCCTCCCCCTCCTAGGCTCATATATTTGAATACTTGGTCCCAGATGGTGGAACTGTTTGGGAAGGACTGGAAGGTGTAGTCTTGTTGGAAGAGATGTGCCTCTGGGAATAGGATTTGATGTTTCAACAATCCCATGCCATTTCCAGTTAGCCCTCTCTCTCTGCTTTGTGCTAGTGAGTCAAGATGTAAGCTCTCAGCTGCTGCTCCAGCACCATGCCTGCCTGTCTGTTGCCATGTTCCCTGCCATGATGGTCATGACATCACCCTCTGAAACTGCAAGCTCCCATTAAACTCTTTCTTCTATAAGTTGCTGTGGTCATAGTGTTTTATCAAAGCAATAGAAAAGTAACTAAAACAATAGATCTGGTGGAGCTACATGTATATTTTAATGAGATGCCTAAAAAATTTCTGCACATGTAACAAACAGTTTGGTAAGCATGGCTACAATCCATTACTTATCCTGACTTTATCCTACACTACAATCCATTACTTATCCTCTGACTTTACCCTACATTCTAAGTTCCATTATAGGTTTTAAAATTCTTGCATTACTCAGTCTTTCCTCATGAACTTCCCAAGCACACAGCCGAACAGAGGACAAGAATATCAGTGTGATTTAAAATTGAACAAGGTGTTCTGACAGAGTCTTTATTAGAGCAGGGTGCTTACTTAATACATGATCAGTGAATGAACCCAATGTTTAGGTCTCCCAGCTGTCCTTGGCACAACTAGGAGTTTTTGTTTGTTTGGTTTTGGATTTTTTATTTTTTGTCTATTGTTTGCTTGTTTGTGTGATGATAAAATGATTGTCAAAGCCAGATGTAGTTAATATCTCAGAGGCACTGATAACATCCCTAGCAGGTTTTAGAATGGATGTGGCTCTTTTCAAATCTCTGCTTGATTTGTTATTCTTTCTGAAATCAACATACCCCATGGTGTGGTATCACGGAAGAAGGAAATCATCCTACTGTTCCCCTTCATAAGGAAGATAATTATGTTTTAGGGATATATGTCCAAAAACTACTAGTGAAATGACTAAATATATATGAAGGCAACATATAATTGATAAAGGTTAGCTAGATCACATTTCCTGAAAATATAATACACTGAGCATTCCAAGATAATGCTGCCACTTATTAATTGCACTCACGAATCACATCAATGCCAAGCTCTGCATGCACAAAATGTCATGGAAATTGGATTCAGTTCTGTTTCAAACAGCTGTCTCTACTACAGCCAAACTGAAAGTACCAAGTTCTCAGGAACAAATTTGAAAGGGAACGAAAGAGAACCTTTACTATCCTAGATGGTTCGGGTTTGTCTGGAGACCATTGCTACTCCTTGCTTTCATCCCCCCTTGGGAGATGGTTCTCACATTGACCTTCCCATTGACTCACCGAGATGAAATGCCTGTTAAAAGATTCCAGGTCTCCCTCAGATCTCTTGGTGGGTTGCCATGGGGGTTGTCATATAAAAATCCACCTTACTCATTCCAATCAGCCATATGAGGCATATGGAGGGGAGAGGGGGAAACTCAGAAAAGAGCGTAGAGTCATGTAGACCAAGAGGCCAAAGCTGTTGGCATCCACATATTATCTAGGTTCATATTGTTGTGACTAAAGGCCTGAGAAAAGCAACTTAAAAGGGGAAAGATTTATTTTGGCTCATGGTTTCAGATGCTTCAATCAGTGGTTGTTTGGCTCCATGCAATTAGGGAAAGCATCATGATAACATGAGCCTTGGGCAAAGGTGCTTCTTCATCTCATGGAACAGAGGAAGTAGAGCCAGTAAAAGGTGTAGACCTCAAGGACACAACGTCTGTGACCTATTTCCTCCAACCAAGGCCCGTCCCCCAAATTCTATCTCCTCCATAGTCTATTCATATTTCAAATCCATCAATGAGTTAAATCATTCACGAGGTCAGAGCCCTTGATAGGCAGTTGCCTCTGGAAACATCCTCACAGACACACCGAGAGATCTGCTTTGGCAATCTCTTCAGTGTTTCTTAATCCAGTGAAGTTAAAAGTCAAGATCAACCACCATGGTGCCTTAGCAGGTGCTCTCCACTCTGCAATGTGTTCACCTCTGCTTTCCCACTTCCTCCAGTGCTCCCCGTGCCTCTCTCGCGGGCTCGGCAGTACCCTTTCATCTACTGTCTCTGCTTCATTCTCACCCTCAGTACGGTTTCCACATGACACCCAGAGTAACAGTTAAAATAAGACAAGACCACCAGAGCTGTCCCATCATAATTATTCTTGAATATTAAAGTAAGATGCAAGTGTATAAGATCTGGCCATTGTCTATGTCTCACACCTCATTTCATATTTTCAGTTGTGCCAAGTGTGCCGTAGCTCCACTGGCCTGGAATGCACCAGCTTCTTCTTAAGCTTTGCTGGTTGCATCAGCCTGACCCTACCTAGATCTCTGTCTGGAGAACTCTTTCTCCCCATCAAGATCTCAGACTGATCTATGAAGTTAATTTGACTACTCACTCTTTAGAATCATTTCCAAGACCTCTGATGAGCTCTCTTTACCACACAGCCCATCTCATTTTCTCCACACACTTTTCCCTGATAGTCAACTAGTTGTTGCTAATGCTAGTTTACAAATCATGCCTCCACCCCCAAAGGATATGATAGATAGGATTGGGGACCTTATCTGTTCCACTCACCTTCTCTGTTCCTTGTGCAAACATGAACGTTATAATAGGCACATGCCTATCTTGACCTTAAAGTTGTTCTATTTCTGTTGCCTTGCTTTCTGAGATTAGTTGAGATCCAAAAAAGCTATTGGCTTGTGATGCAACACACAGCCAGCTAATGATGGAGCCAAAGCTGGGACTTGGTTTCTGGTCCATTGCTGTTTCTGTTTCAACTCCTGGCTCATAATTCAAATGAAAATTAATCCTATCCAAAGTGGTTAAAAATCAATCAAAGTAAGTTCAGATGACTAATTCATCAGTGTCCCATCTCTGAATGTGAGGAATGTTCTATGAATCCCATCATCCAAACCCCTTGTGTACACCCTTCTGCACCAGAACTCCTTGGGATATTAATGTGCAAGTTGGTATACACTTCAAGGTGCATTTTTCCCCTCTAAGTTTCTTCTTCATTATTAAAATAAATCTGTTGACGAAATTAACATATCAGATGGAACAACAAAACTAGAAATAACTTAGATCTCTAAAGATAATTTATTCATTAAATTAGAACTTTTAAATACAGGCAAAAGAGAAAATAACTATTATTAAAATGTTCCAACCAAATTGCTGCTTATCTTACATGATGCTAATTAGTAACAGCACCCAAAATTCACTCTTCTACAACAATCAGAGAAGATCAGAGATTAAAAAGGGCTGTGGGGGAGGGGGATGGAGGGCGTTTCTAGTTATTAGCAAGGCTGAATACCATTGAGACTTGAGTTCAAATTCTACCCCAGGGTTTTTGTACTCAGATCCTTAGTATGTCTCATCTCATCCATCTGGGAACAGTTATTAATGTGTGTGTGTGTGTGTGTGTGTGTGTGTATGGCATGTTTCTCCTAAGATTAAATCCCTTACAACCCATTCTTCACTCTGAAGGCAAGAATTCTGGGGATTCAGAGACCACAACAGCCGTCCTCCCATGCAGACACTCAGTCTTTCCACTGCCCTTTAGGAGAAAGTGCAGACTGTTGCTCCTGAACTTTCCACGCCCCACAGTCTTACCCAGCAACGTCTCAAGCTGTAGCCAGTGTTGCCCACCTGCCACACCTTGTTCAGTGTCTCAGCCAGAGTCGACTCCTTATGGATGCGGACTCCTTTGCTGGAATGTTCTTTTTTTTTTTTTTAATTTGGAAATAAAACATTTATATGCCAAAGACTGAGTTATACTTCTTCTCCCCACTCCCGTGTCTTTGTATTTAGACATAAGGCCTTTAGAGAACAGTGAAGTTTTGATGAGATCACAAGGGCAGAGGGAAGATCTTGTACAATTAGTGTCCTTATCCCTTGTAAAAGGAGATGTTATCACATCCAGCCACAACACGAAAGCAACTGAGTCATTGAACATACAATGAGCTAGTGTCCACCTACGAGACAAGAGAAGCATCCTTTGAGGGAAGTCTACCTTTTGACCTATTGGCCTTGAACATCCATCCCCCAGAACTGTAAGAATTTCTGTAGTGTGTGCCATACAATCTATACGCTGTTAGAACAGCTCAAGCTAGCATACACAATATTAAAACAGAAAATTAAGTACAGCAATAGCAATGCATGTGTGTGTTCCATATATTGTGATAGCTATTTTATATGGTTGGCTTCATAATCTTTAAGACTACTTATTTTACAAATTAAATAACTGAAATGCTCAGAAGGGATGTCTTCTCAGCAATGATAGGCCTGTAGTTAAACAGGTCAGGCACACACCTTTAATCCCAGCACTTGGGAGGCAGAGGAAGGCTGGTCTCTGTGAGTTCAAAGCTAGCTTGGTCTACATAGTGAGTTCCAGGAAAGTCAGGGCTACATAGTGAAATTCTGTCCCCAAACACCAAAAGCAAGAGAGACAGAGACAGATGGGGGGAGGAGAAGGAGAGGGAGAGGGAGAGGGAGAGAGAGAGAAAAGGGAGAAGTAGAGGGAGAAGGAAAGAGAGAGGGAAAGAGAGAGGGAGAGGGAGAGGGGGAAGAAGAGAAAATAAGCAATACAGATGAATCATCAGAGACTTCAAGGAACATTGAAGAGCAAGGACTGTTTCATGATTCTCTGGCTGTGTGTTTTGTATTTGTAGTTGCTGTCTGACCCACTACCTGCCCTAACAGAGATTAAAATGCTAATGTCCCATGAGGGACTAATGAAGGATCTGTTATGTTCCCTAGAGAGATGCCATAGGTGTCTTGAGTATGGGAAGGATTTTGAAGAGTAGTTCAATTTATTTCCTACAATGTAGATGCAAGGGCATTTGAGTCTTTGGCAGGAAAGTTCACAAAACAATTTTCATTTTTATAAAAACAACAAAGAGGGAATTTTCTGGGTTTTCTAAAGTTTAGGCCCTGTTTAGGATTAATTTCAAAGGAATTCAGAAATTAATTAAGAAGCAAATGTGGAAATGACTAGGCTGCCGTTGGAGGTTGAATCAGATGGCCTCTAAGTTTCCATTCTGCTCCAGGAATAAATGGCACTTGATTTTCACGAACAATTTAAGACCTTGAACTTGTGATTGGTGCAATCACTGAAATTGGCAAAACACAGGGTCCTAAACCAGCCATACCAGCCTTGGGAAGCTGGTATGCTGCTTTTTCTGGCACTGTCATCATGAATCTTCATTTTGTCGAATGTCTGAGCAGAGGTACAACAAAGGCCCACACTTGTTCTGAGTCACCGGACTGAGGAACTGACAAGGACCACTGAGCCTCCCTTTGTCTTGTCTTGTTCCTGGTTTCCAAAGCCCCGTAGGACAGTGAGCTGGCATCCAGGTTCAATGAAGGGTGTGCACATCTCCAGTCTCCATCTTTAATGAGCAAAAACAATGTATTCGTTCCTAAAAGGTAGAGAAAGACCACTAGAGAAAGAGGAAGGGAGTGGATAGCTCTGGCTTCTCAGCCTTTTCTTTGCCAAGTTGGCAGCATGTTTATTCCTTTTCTAGACTGTTTTATTGTTTCGCTGTCATTGAATATCACACAAAACATCAGGTCCTTGTTCTTCCAATATACAGCAGCAACACTGGGTGCTTTCTTTTCATTTTCCAGCACAGTTCTCAATAAACTGATTCAACCGGTTTATAATCTGCTTCAAAACACTAAACATTTGCAGTGTGCTCATTCTGTGTCCCTCACTCCACGAACTTGTACAGAAATGAATATTGACTTTTGCTTGGGAAAAGAACCTTATGGAATTCTTGGGTTCAGCTCATAAAATTAAAATTTAAACTAGCCAAAGCAAAAATAAACTCATTGAGTGGCACACCCAAATTGTAGACAAGGCTACAAAGATATGAACCAGAGCCCAGCCCGGAAACTTTTCAGATTGTCTCCTCATGTTTTATCTCTTCTTCCCTTTGTTCTGGCAGCTATCTTCTTGAAGAAAAACAGGAACTTCAAGTTTAGGCTTCCCAGATCTACTACCTAAGAGGAAATTCTCCTCCACATAGGAATAGTCAAAAGGCTAATAGGAAAGTACTTTATTCTCTCAGCTTAAGTCACATGTTGTTAGCTGTTAGAGATACAAGGGTAGGGTAAACTACTGGAATCTCACTATAAAATAAGGAGTTTTTAAAGGGTTGAGAGAGTGAGGAACAATTTCCCACAAAAAGGTGGTAAGGTGATAGATAGTCTCTCAGTAAAGACTGACTACTCCACCTCAGCAGATTTATACTTTTTTAAAGATTTTTCGAGACAAGGGTTTCTCTGTGTATCCTTGACTGTCCTGGACTCACTTTGTAGACCAGGCTGGCCTTGAACTCACAGAGATCCCCCTGCCTCTGCCTCCCAAGTGCTGAGATTAAAGGTGTGTGGCACCATGCCCAGCAATTACAGGGTGCTGGGATTTGAAGCCAGGTCCTTTGGAAGAGCAGTCAGTGCTCTTAACCAGCTGAGCCATCTCTCCAGCCCCCAGTGGATTTATTCTTATGAAGAAGGCAGACACTAACCAGAAATAACAACTCGATGTAAGTCCACGGTTTAATGAACACCACTCATGTGCAGTCAGCCGTTTGGCTGAAGGTCATCAAAACATGAGAATATAATTCATTCTCTCTGGGACTTCAGGTAAAGCTAGAACGAAATGACTTTTCAATTGGAAAGTTCTTGGAAAAACTGAGGGGAAGATGGGCCTGAGACCAGATAGGCCTTGTACTCTAAGATGAGGAGTTTAGATGTGACTCAGTGGGAGGCAGAGTGGACCTCAGATTAGGGCATAGTGCCACCCTCAGACAGAGACAAAAGGGCCCTTCACTGATGCTACCCTGTAGGGGACTCAGTTCTTTAACCCCTTGGACAAATTAATTTCCAATATGAGACATTCACAGAACCAATGTCTACCTAGGGCCTGTAGCCCCTGCCACCTGTAGACCAATGTCCTTGTGCTCAGGAACTTAACAAATTTCCCAAGCCCACTTAAGTGTAATGGCTATTCTTGGCTATAACTTAATTAACTACATCTGAAATTAACTAGGGTTCTAAGCTAGTGGGTATGCTTGTGAGTGAATTTTCTTAATTAAAACAATTGATTTGAGAAGATTCACCTCTAATCCAGATTTTGATTCTACCACCTTTTACAAGCCAATGGTAACTGAGACAGTATGGTACCAGAAAGTGGGCCAATGGAATAGAATTGCAAGTAAAAATAGATCTTATATCTACCAACAACTGGTTGATGACAATGGACTCAAGGCCAAACCAACTGGAAAACAATAATGTTTTCAACAAATGACCCAGGCAGCAGGATAACTGTATCTAAAAATTGAAGTTGGATTCTTACCTCACATAGAAAAAACCCCCTCTGACTCAGTTTCTCCTGCTATGTAGTCACAGCATAGATTGCTTCTAATTCTGCAAAAATAGAAACCAGTTGGGTACCCTATAATTAATTCAATTCCATTCTTACACTAATGGCTAATTCCAGAAGTCACAGAGGCCTCCATATGAATTCCTCTTTCCCTCTTGAGATGCTTCTTGAAAGCTTGGGGTTTCTTTGCCACCTCTGCATACACTCAGATTTCCCATGCCCTCCACAGGTTTGATTGGTTTATTCTGAAAGATCATGGAACTCATAGAAAGACATTATTTGTTTACTGGTTTGTTACTCAGACAGCCATGGGGGCTTCCATACCCTCCCAGGCATGCCAGCTGCAGGAGCCTACAGAAATGTGGCAATCCAGCAGTTTCCAGAACCCTGTCCTTCCAAGTTTTTATAGAGGCTTCTTGACATAGGCATAGCTGATTAAATTATTCACTCTTGGAGACCAAGGTAGCTTTCATTTCCTTTCTTGTACTCAGAGGTCGCAGAGCAGGACTGAAATCTGAGCAGGACAATCACACCTTTCTGCTGAACAATCTCATACTCACTAGCATGTACAAAGAAACTCTCACAATGACAATTCCATGATTTTAGGCACTCTATGCCAGGAAATGGGCACAAAGATCAAGTCTAAATTTCGCAACGTCATACCTCACGTTGTGTATAAATGTTAGCTCAAAGTGAATCAAAGACCTAAAAACAAGAGTTAAATTTTAAAATTGTTAGAAGCTAACATTGAAATAAGTCATCAGGACCTCAGATCTGCCAATAGATTCTCAGATATGAATCCAAAAGCACAAACAGCAAAAGAAGCTCCAAGTAGGTAATACTTCATTGAAATTAAAAACTGTTGAACATAAAAATGCATAAGCACAAAAGTGAAAAGTCAACCAAATACCAAAAATAATTGAATTATATACTTTAAAGGAATCAGGACGGAAAAAAAGGCAAACAATCCAACACAAAAGTGGGCAAAAGACTCAAGCCTGTGCTGTGCCTGTTTTAAGGCACTCCAGGTTGGGTAGAGCAGTGGCTTTCAGCCTGTACATTGTGTAGATGGCTGGGTCCATTTTACAAGCAGCATTTGGCTCTATTTGGAGGGGCATTGGAGATGACGAGTGTATCTTTTGTGAACCACCACCTGCCAAGAACCACCTCTCAGGCACAGACTGATGAACAACTGTGGTTTGAATAAAAATGCCCCCCATAGGCCCACAGGGAGTGGCACTGTTAGGAGATGTGTCCTTGTTGGAGTAGGTGTGGCTTTGCTGGAGGAAGTGCGTCACTAGGGGATGGGCTGGCTTGGAGGTCTCAAATGCTCAAGTCAGATCTAGTGTGACATTCACTTGCTGCTACCTGCTGATCCTCATGTGGAACTCTCTCTCGCTCCTTCTCCAGCACCATGTCTGCCTGCACTCTGCCATGCTTTCCGCCCTGACAGTCATGGACTAAACCTCTGAAACTGAAAACCAGCCTCAATTAAATTACAAATACCCTTTGTAAGAGTTGCCATGGCCGTGACAATAAAACCCTAAGACATTTTGTGCACGTAGACACCTCCACCCACCTAGCCCCACCTCCCAGGCCCAGACTGATGAACAACTGATTCTTAAAAGTGAAACAGTTCCAACTATAAGCTTATCAATGTAGACTGGAACAAAAGAGCACTCCAGTATGTTAAAACTACACCAGGAAAAACAGACAAACGGCAAACACAACTCCCTCACATGGACTCCATGGGAGGAGGAAAACTAACCCTGGAATGGTGATGACTTCCCCAACTTGACGTCTGTCCATCTATGATGTGTTGATGCCAAGGGACCGACAGGCAAAGTACACCTGACTGTCCTGAGGGATTCTGCTCGGCTCAGTCCTCACAGCTGATGCCCCTTATTGGACTGCCGTCCATGGAGAAACAGAGGTAAGAGGGCTAGAGTTTTCTGTGTGTTTACGTGTGTGCGCGCGTGCGTGTGTGTGCGCGCGTGCGTGTGTGTGTGTGTGTGTGTGTGTGTGTGTGTGTGTGTGGTGTTCCATGTGTGTATGGACATTCATGCATGTGTACATATGCACATCTGTGCATGTGAAGATCAGAAATCAGCCTCTTGGTGTCATTCCTCAAGTGTGGTCCATCTTGTTGGTTGAGGTATAGAGACCCTGGTCTCTCACTTTTTTTTTTTTGCCTCAAGCTCACCAGCTAGGCTAGGCTGGCTGGCCATCAAGACCTAGGGATCCATTACACTCTGTCCTTCTAGAACTATTACAAGTGTGCACAGTCGTGCCTGGCTTTTTTACATGGTTTCTGGAGACTGAACTTAGATCTTCATGCGTGGCAAGCCTTTACTCTTGAACCAGAGTTTCTTTTAAAGATAATTTAAAAAAAAAAACTCTGAAATTGGCTATGGGAATGTTGTGTGTATTGACCATGCCAAAAATCACTGAATTGTAGACTTTAAGTGAATCAGGTATATGGTATGCGATTTCAATCTGTGGAGAAAAAGTAAAGGTCGTCAAAGTCAAAATGGAGTCCCTTGAGTCAGTACTAACAAAAAGAAAAATCGGGTGGTTATAAAGGAAGGCTCTTGCATACAGATGTCTGGCAATAACTATCACAAAATATTCTTCTGGAATCATAAGCTTGTAGAGGCCACTATAACCTCATACAAAAGTCCTTCTGTAGGGACATCTGTCCAGTGACTGTCTGTCCAACCTCAGACTGGTGCCACTCTTGTTCTGAACAAGAGTAAGTCCTTCAGAATATATGACATAAGTCTTGGTTTTTTTTTTCTAAACAACTTCCATTTGAATATGCCAACAGTTTATGTCGGCATGAATGGATTCACTTTGAGTCTACTATTCCCAAGACCACTATTCTTTGCAGAATCTCTTTCTCTGCTTTGTTTAGGCTGAGGTTGACATATCTAAATAAAGATGCTTAAACATCTTAAGACATCTTGATGAGCAACAAAGAACAAGTTAAACAAACGAATACAGCAAATGAACACACGATAAAAACAAAACTGCTGATATTCTGTTTGAACAATAAGTTATTATGGAATGGAACATGTACACAGCATTTAGGAATCAAAATTCAACATTCCTTAAAAGCTTAAAAACAAAGTAGGTCAGTTTAACCCGGTGGTTCTCAACCTTCCTGATGCTGCAGCTCTTTAATCCAGTTTCTCATGGTGTGGCAACCCCCAACCATAAAACTATTTTCGTTGCTACTCATAACTATAAGTTTGCTACCATTAGGAATCGTAACATGAATATCTGATATGCAGGATTTCTGATATGCACCCCCTGTGAAAGGGTTGGTTGACCCCCAAAGGGGTCACAACCCACAAATTGAAAACCGCTGAAACTGTCTTTTGCAAAGTAGCTCAGGGGCTCTGGTCTGTGTTTCCTTGGAGGGACTTCTTTTAGTATGGCCCTCCAATTTTTTTTTTAGCCCTTCTCCCCAAGTCAGAAGTACATTATTTAATGGGTAGATTTCAAAAGGAAGTTGAACATGCTCTCTAGTGAAGATCTAGCTCTTAACAAATTCCTTGTGGGAATCTTTGCCAGGATGAAGGGTAGATATATATGACCTTAGTGCGGGACAGGGCTTTAAAGAGCCATATGTTGGCACACTGTGTCATTTGAAAGCATGGCTGCATGTTCTTTGACATCCCTCCCACCAAGAAATATGCTCCATTTCCTCACTTTGAGCCTGAGATATTTTTGTGACTGTTTTGATAAACAGAAGTCTGTAGAGGTGGTGCTGTGTGGCTCATAGTTAAAGAGCTGTATGTCTTCTATTGATTTATCTCGGAGCTCTCTCTTTAGGGCCCTACAGTTACTATGAAAGAGGCCTGTGTACTCTGAGATCTCTGGTTGGAGAGAGAGAATTGGACAGATGAAGAGGGCAGTTCTAGTCCTGGATTTCAGTCTTCTCACTAGCTGCTAGACACATGGGGAGCTAGCCCTCTCCAGTCATATGTGATGGCAACCACATACAAGACCCCAGTGGAAGGTACCCAGTAGCTTGGCCAGTTCTATACCACAAGCAGATAAATAAGTAGCATTAGCCCACTGTCTGGGGTTAGTACATAAGGAAAAAGAATCTGGAACACACATACCCTCTACTCTACGCTTTGAAACCAGTGAAACTTTATCTCCTTTTAATCCTTCTTTCTCACTTGTCAGTTTGTCACAGACAAAAAGATACCTACTTAATTAGGTAGTGGAGTATTAGATCCCTCTCTAATGACTGGGGATGTCTCCTTGGATGGTTAATCTCCACTGTTACCTTGACAAAATTTAGAATCACCCAGGAGACAAACTGCTCTCTCTCTCTCTCTCTCTCTCTCTCTCTCTCTCTCTCTCTCTCTCTCTCTCT
>CAJQZJ010034136.1:1594494-1618522 GCA_907164525.1 Lophiomys imhausi
TGTGTGTGTGTGTGTGTGTGTGTGTGTGTGTGTGTGTGTGTGTGTGTGCTGTGTAATGGAATTTCCTAAAAGGTTAAACTGAGTGGGGAAGACTGACTGTGGGTAGCACCCTATCATAGGCAGAGATCTGGAAAACATAGAAAAGAGAAAGAGAGCCAAGTGCAGGTTCTCATCTCTTTCTGTAAGCAGTGTGACCAGCTGCCTCATGCACCTGATACCACGACTTCCCCACCTTGGTGAACTGTACCCTCAAAGCCTGAGCCAAAATAGCCTTTTCCTTCCTTAGGTTGCTTTTGTCAAGCTTTTTGTCACAGCAGTGAGAAAAGGAACTAACAAGTCTCATGAAACACCCGAACTACAACGGCTCCTTCAGAAAATGCACTTGAGTTTACTGAAACTCTGAGGTAGCATGAACCAAACTGCATCTCTCTGTTCCCTTCTTTCAAATGTCCTCTGGCAGGTGTGATATTCTCTGTTGGCTGGAATAGTCAATTACCTTGAAGCTCGCTCTCATTTGGATGAACTCAACCTCCTTCAGCTTTTCTTCCAAAAGGATTTCACACAGTTCAGGGAGCCTCCCAGCTCCCATTCATGAAAAGCATGTGGAAGGCCTGTTCCAGCATGGCTTCCTGGACTCCTCTGTGGAATGGCTGCTTCAGGGAGTCTGAGGTGGGTCTAGAGACATAATATCTAACATGTTTCCAGGTGCTGACGCTGTGATCCAGGGACCATGCTGGCCACTAGCTTGTTATAAAAGGAACATTTTGAGTACATTGAAAGACCTGGGCCAGCATTCTGGTTAGCTTGTCTACTATTGAAATACAAAGACTCCGAGTAAAACAAAGTTCCCAACAAAGGTGGAAGTCCTTTCACATGTCACAGTTTTAAGGGTAGACAGTGATAACGACATAGAATTCTACACTGGTTGGGGTCACATAGACAGGAAATATGGCTTAACGAGATTTGCTGTGGATTTAAGTGTTAATATCCTTTTCCAAAGTGCATAACAATGAAACAGAATATGACAGCTGAAGGAGGAGGCAGAATCTGCTAATTCAATTTTCTCTGTTCCCTCACGGACGGATCCTTATTTTTCCCCAGAAGGTCCTGCAACCCAGAAATAATAATAAAAAACAATCATTACCATGGACTGAGTGCTATACACATGCACAAGGCCAAAGTCACTTTCCTAGGAAAGCCGAGACACTTTCTGGGTGGGATAACTAATCACCCTGAGGTCCAGCATCATTTGGAGAAAGGGATACGGTGGCCTGACTTCACAAGCTGAGACAGTTGAATGAGTTAATACATGTAAAGGTCTTAGAAACAGGCCGACTTCATAGAAATTACTCTCTTGTCCCTCCATTTTAAAGATGGTGACTGGGGTCGAGAGTGTTCAAGAAACAGACATCATCTTCTTGGTTGGAATGTTTCTACCATCACAGGGGATTTGGGGTCGGATGTCCACCACCTCCATCTGTGAGAGCCATTGCTATTTGAGCAGAGTACTGTCCCAGACATAACCCTCATGGAGACTGTGCTGTTGTCATCAAAGACTGTCTGGAAGACCATGAGACAGAGCAGTTTGGCCGCAGAAGAAATGGGAAGTTGGATCTTGAGGCTCTTCTAGGACATGGTAAAGGATCAAATACAATAACAAGCCAGAAATTAGGTGGATGTCATCTGTGGATGGGGGAAGAATTCTACTGCCATACTTCTCTCTGCTTCCGGGGTTCCATCTCTCACTTATGGCCTTCCAGATCTTGGGATAAAATAAAACAAAGACAGGTCTTTTCTACTGCCATTGTACCTTTGGTACTTGGGACAAAGCTTCCTTCATCAGTTAAAACTGACACTATTTCACAAGACACGCTCTAGTGACTATTTCATCCAAGGCCACTTCTTATGAGATGCTTCCTGATCACTGGCAGGAAATCCATTAAAACTAAGTAATAAAGGAACCCATTGTAAGGACCAAAGCAGCTGAAACCTTAAAGAAATACTACAACCATTTTCAAAGGCTGAGTGATTCTAGACCAGGAGCCCCAGATTCCTTACAGTGGTTCTAGTAAAATTAGTCTTGTAATCATGGTAAGGCTTGGCTATCAGTAATATTAATTGATTTTGCCTTGAGCCTCTGTTTTGTTCTTCTGCCATACTGAGAGGCAATCATCTTCAAAGGGGCAATTTATATTCTTCTAGCTCCTCTCTGCCACACCCCAAAGGCCCTTTCTCTTACAATTGTCCTTGCTGTCTCCACATCCTAGTTTAAGTCTTGTATGGGATCAAATTCTCCTTGATCGTGTTAATAACCACAGTTTATTTGCTATATCCTCAGAAGGTTGAAGTGTTATATATATACTAGGCATTTATATAGTACCTATTGTATGCCACAGGATCTTTGGAAATATCAATTCACTTAATCATCACAGCGTATCTTCTGAATCTTACAGAATAACCTAGGCACATAACTGTCAAGTGCTGTAGAACTGTTAAGTGCTTTGCCTGAGGCCACATCAGTAGAATATAATTACATAAAAAGCAGGTGAGATAGTCAGTCTAGGGAAGCTGTTTTCAAGCTGTGGGTCATGACCTCTTTGGGCATTGCATATCAGATATCCTGAATATGAGATATTTACATTACAATTCATACCAGTAGCTAAATTACAGTTATGAAGTAGCAGCAAAATAATTTTATGGCTGGAGGTCACCACACCATGAGGAACTGTAAAGTGCCACGGCATTAGGAAGGTTGAGAACCACTGCTCTAGGGAGTGCATGATATTTATGTCATTGGTTATTTACATATGTGACCTTCACTGAGGGTAATGACACTCACATGCATTATCTTAGTAGCTGTAGCGAACTCTTTAAGGTAAGCCTTCTTCTTCTTCTTCTTCTTCTTCTTCTTCTTCTTCTTCTTCTTCTGTTTCTTCTTCTTCTTCTATTTCTTCTTCTTCTGTTTCTTCTTCTTCTGTTTCTTCTTCTTCTTCTTCTTCTTCTTCTTCTTCTTCTTCTTCTTCTTCTTCTTCTTCTTCTTCTTCCAATTTCATACTTATTAAGAACCAAGACCAAAGAGGCTAAGTAGGTTGTCCATAGTCACATAACTAATGCCTGAGATTAAAGCCCACATATTCAAACTCTAGAGCACCATGCCAAGAGGTTGCACAAGAGAGAATCCTAGCAGTGTTGCTGCTAAATTCTGACTCGGACATGAACTCGTTTTTCCTAACTCTCAAACAAAGGCTTTTGACCACCAATATTACCACCCTACCCCACCACACCACCACCAACACACAACCACTACCACACCACTACTACTACCACCACCACAGCACAAATACTACCATACTACACCCTCACACAACCACTACCATACCACCACTACTACTACCACCACCACAGCACAAATACTACCATACTACATCCTCACACAACCACTACCATACCCCGCCACCATACAATCACTACCATACCACAACCACCATCCTACCATTCCATCCTATCCCCACATAACCACCACCTCATCACCATCACTACCACAACACAACCACCACCATCACTGCTACCACACTACCACACACAAATACCACCACAACATAATCACCATTATAACCACTGACTGCCATTACCTTCACCACACCCCCACCACTTCTACCATCACTCCACTCCACCCCCACCACACCACCATACCACAACCCCTACCACCATCACCACCACTACAGCACTACCATACACAACCATCACCATGACAACCACCACTACATCACCTGACCACCACTACATCAACACTACCGGTATACTACCTCCACTTCCACCATCAATATGCACCACCATCCTTCCTACCCTCACCACAGCTGCTGCTCGAATAAACAATTTCAAGCATTTGGGTAACCCGGCTTCCTCTTCTAGCATCTACACACAAGCTCTCTCAGTTCTAATCCAGGAGCCAGTCAGCTCACCTTCAGCATGAGGAAAAAGTCTCATAAAATAGACATGCTCTCTACGAGACAGTTCCCAGAACCCATCATCACACTTGCTCAAACACAGTGCTGTGCCAAGAAAGACAACCCCATACCCATGGCACTTGATCTGAGTGTTCACACGTCTTCAGCCATTAAAATTTCTTACATGTGGAACAGGGAATAGGATCAATGTCAGGATCTGGAGCAAGAATTAAGGCAAGACTTGTTTTAAGTAAGTCATGAGGTGGAGGCCTGCAGAACAATGTGCAATGGTAATCCTGGGTTTGTGGCTCTTTGGTGTGTTTACTTAGCATTTGAAGAAAACTGACTTTCTCTGGAGGTGTAGAAAACAACTACCCTGCAGGTAGGAAGTCCTCAAGCCAGAGGAGCTAATGTGCTCTAATGTTCTCTCTCTCTCTCTCTCTCTCTCTCTCTCTCTCTCTCTCTCTCTGTGAAGCAGCAATTCTTGTTCATTTCCTGCTGGAGCGCTGAGGAGAGTTAGGACTAAGATATTGCTACAGATGCCCTTTATCTTAGATCTCCTTCCTTCCTGGAATGTTGGAATAGAATTCTCCTGACTTGCCATACAGTCTGTTGCTGGATTTGTCTTATTATTGAGTTTCTGCTTGCTTCATTTGCTTGCAGCTGACACTGACAGAGTTATAATCTGTGGTGGTTAAGATGGTGCTGAGCCCTCATTGCTTCATTGACTTTTAAAGATTCAACTTTGCTTCCTTCAGTACTAACTGCCTCCCTGTCACACTTTTCTATTACGGGTTGATCCAGAGCCCAAAAGAGCTTCTTGACATTGGTTTGTCTAGGATTTAGTTCCAGCCCGAGGTGGAGTACATGGACATGAAGCCTACAGGCACCTGTCTGACGGCCAGCAAGCCAAATCCACAGATTAAATGTGATTTCCAGGTAATTCCTTCCCAGATGAGATGTTTTAAAACTCCGTAACAAGTTATAAAACGTAAGTTAATTTCAGAACATTTCCACATTCAAACTGTTTCCCCAAAGTTGATCTTGCACAAAAAGTGAAATATTGTGTTATGTAACCAAATTAGAGAAGCTAAACTGATCTGAGATCATGAAATTCTCTTTAGAAATGAAGACCATGTAAAGCCATGTAAACACTAACTTTCCAAAAGCAACACATTTGGTAACTAATGAAGCTTTGTTTTCTCTGCTGAAAGTCATTTTATTGCATGTCCCATTGTCCTAGTAAAATCTCAGTGAGGAAATCAACACGAAAGTTAAAACAGGGAATGATATTACGCTTGCTCATTTCTTCTTTTTTCTTTTCATTCTTCAGGGGTAGAGCCTTCTAGGGGAGCATTGTGACACTGAACCATAGCCTTTGCCCCACATTCATCCTACTTGGTTCAGTTTTAGATTTTGGTCTTCACTATCTTCTTGAGACAGGGTGTCTCACTATGAACCTTTGGCTATCCTGGAGCTACTTTCATAACTTCTTGTGTGTGTGACTTGCTGAGCTTAGTTAATGTCACTTGCATATGCATAGGTGAGGGATTATTTAATGGGGAATGGGAAACTTCCCAGTGGCTATACCACTGAAGAAAGTATCTCCTCTCCTCAGTGGCTATTAAACTTCTAATAGCTCCCCCGGTCATCTTCAGGGCATGACACTTCCCAACACCCTTTCCTAAGTCCAGCTCACAAATAGGTTATTTGTTTGGTCTCATCACCCTGCTATTTCTGAAAACCTGTCAGAATCCTACCATGGCTTTAAACTTCGCAGGCCACTTGTAATCCAGTGTAGAAGACCGGAAGAGCCATGATGCGTTCAGCTCGGTGTGCTCAGCATCTTGGCTTCTGTGCTCTGTCTTCCTGTCTGCTTGCCCTTGAACAAGTCCCAGTGGGAATGCCAATTAGAAGATTCCTTTTCCAGAGCTCAGACACCAGGAAGACTCTAGCCCCTGGATGTTCGGTGACCTCTGGGTCCCTAACTTACGGTTTCCCTTACCCTTCTCCTACCCAGGTGTTGGAAGTGACAGCTGTTATTATTCTGGCTCCCTTCCCCTCTCTTAAACAGAGCCAGTGACTCAAGAACTGGCAGGTGGTGCTGTTGATAAACAACACGTTCTAATACCAGATTTCCTCCCGGGAACCAACTCAGGCTCCCTTTTTTTTGGCTGATGGATGAAATGGGAAGAAACTTGGCTACAGCTTCCAGACACTCTTGGTTAGCTTCTAGATGATATCCACTGGGTGACAGGAGAAGCTGGCTATGCAAGAGTACCCCACACTCACTCTGACTTTGAAGGAGAAGCTGGCTATGCAGGAGCACCCCACACTCACTCCGACTTTGCTCAACTTATTAAATTCTTGAGGCCCATCCAGGTTGCCTCTGAGACCCTGATCTTAGGATGATACCATGTGACTCTAGGAATCTCCCTTAAATCTATGGCGCTGTTGTTGTACCTGTTTCTGGACATAGGGAGTGTCCAGTTAGTTCTAACAGTTAAAAGAACTATAGTCACTCATTGCCAATTTCATGCCACTCTCTCATCACAGAAGGAACATACCAACCCAGCTTTCCTTATTTCTAAGCTTCACAAGACTGGACCAGGGTCTGGAGGTTTGTCTGAGAATAGCTTTTCCACTCCCTCCCCACCACCCATTTTATTTTGGTAACAACTTCTTTGAATATATAAGCAAGTATTAATATAGGCTACTGGAGTCAAGGATTATATTGAATATAGAGGGTGGAAAAATGAAGACAAACAAGCAACCCCACCCACAAAAAACAGTGCCTGATTCCAAGCTGCAAGTGTTCCATTGTGTAGTGGGGACAGAGGACACATAACGGCAGTCACTAACAATGTGCTAGAGGTATGAGATAGAGAGACCATGGAAGTAGAGGGAAGGCTGGAGTCCAGAAGTTGGCCAAAGGACAACCAGGGAAGCTTTTCATAGGAAATGGGATAGGTTGGAGCTATGAATTAGCTATTAAGAGAAGGGAACAAAATGTATGTCCAGTACAGGAAACATTATACAAAGTTGGAAAAGGTCAGAATAGTTGGGAATACAGTTTAGTGGTAGAGAAGTTGCTTAGCCTCAATGAGGCCCTAGGTTTAATCCCAGTATCACAAAACAAAACAAAAATCCCCGTCTATAGTGGTCATCTGCCTATAATCCCAGCACTGGAGAAGAGGAAGTAGAGGATGAGGAGCTTATAGCCCTGTGCTATATAGACTTACAACTTATAGAATAGCCTGTGCTAATCGGTCGTCCCCCTCTATACACAAAACAACAACAACAAAACCCAAAGAAAAAAATCACAGGTCTCCATGATAGTCTGAAAATTTGGAACAAAGAATTCCAATGGAGGGATGGTGAGAGATGATAGCAAATTGCTGTGGACTAAACTGTTTAATCTTTACCCTGAACATGGCAGGGGAGAGATGACAGACTTAAAAACAAGAGTAGCCTGATCAAATATGTGTATATATATATATATATATATAATGCTCATTCTAAATAAGGAAGAGAGCACTGGAGGGAGGGGGAATGAATTCATTCAACAAATATTTCTGTGGCATCTTCCATGTGCCTGGCTTGCATTTGGCAGGCAGGGTGTCTGCCAGCCCAGTCGGAGCTCAGAGCTTGCAGCCTAGTCAGGAGACGAGACGAGAGGAATGCTTGGGAATGAAGAGAAGGACATTGATTTGAGAAATATTTAGGAAGCAAAATGAACAGGAGTCAGTGACAACTCAGCTGAGTGAGGCAGGAGGGAGAGGGGGGATCTTGGATGGTACCCAGGTTTCTAACTTGGGCAGTTGAGTATCCAAGGATGACATTCTCTGTGTTTCTTAAAAGACGTGCTAATGACATTTCGTACAGGAAAGTGTGTGGGATTCTCTCCTACATTTAAAAATATTTGGCATCCTTGGCTGCACTCCATGAAATGCCAATAGTATTGCCTAGTCATTGCAACACCCCCAAAGTCCCCAACTCTCCACACAGATTTCCAAATACTCCCTGAGAGACATATTCAGATGGGAGAAAGGAAGGGACTTGGGGAAGAAAAATTGAGCAAGTTTGGGGACATGTTCAATTTGTGTTCTGCTCAGATTTCCATGTCTGTGGCTCATGCACCGATGTGTCACCAAATTGCCCTGCTCCCTGTCTGAAAGGCAAGTGCCAATGCCACTTCCCATCCTAGAGACATCAGTGCTGTTTCACCTGAAGTCCACATGCTGGACAGACATACCTGTCCAGTCCCTGGGGAATTCAGTTTCTTCAATCTAGAGACATTCTCCCTACAAAAAATTCTGTATTTCTGCTTTATTGCTTCCTTCTATGTATTTTTCATAATTGAACATTGCCAAAGTGGTCCAGGGCTTGGAAGAGACAGAAAATGCTGGCTCACTCCTACCCTCTGCTACCTCATTTTTCTGTCCTCACTCAGTTCCACTTCTCAACTGTTTCACCTTAAACTCACATCTGATGGCCCTTAGCATCCACTGGGGTTGTTTACACTGTGGCCTTTGGACTTGATCTGATGTTTCTCTCAGGCTGTGCTACCAGCTCTATAACTGGACTGTTCTGGGTCCTGCAGGACTCGTCTTGTATGGATGAAGTCAGGTATGGGAATGTAATTGTCCAGAGAAAGTGTGTTAGGCAAGACGACCCGAGGCCAGCCTTAAAGACAGGAATAAAGGACAGACTACCCAAAGAGAGGCCACAGAGCAACAGGCACAGAGAAGGAAGAAAACCAGAGGAAACCAGAACATCTCGGAGGCAAGACTGATTGAGTACTAAATAAGGAAAAGGAAGTCAAGGATAACACAAACTAAAAACATGACTCTGAACACATCTAGGAGAAAACTCATGCCCTGGGTCTACTGTCATGAGAAGTTACACCTCACTACATTGGCATCAGTCCCCAAGTCCTGGTAGCTTATAACATCCAGGATTGATTTCTTGCTCTCAATCTACGACCACTGTGGGTCATTGGCTACAGATCTGTGCAGAGCCTCCATCACCAGGCTGACAGCCCACCTCTCTTTAGATGGGGAAGATCAGTGGAGGACCCACGCAGAGGGGTTTTAAAGTGCTGGAAATGGCAAACGTCTCTTACATTGATTACATTTTAGCTGTTAAAGCAAGTAACAGAATAAGCTGGATCTCAGTTGAACATGTGTGGTCAGATATTTGTCTAGAAGTAGGAACTAATGAAGAGAAGTCCCTCACAGAACAATGGGGAAAATACATATATAAGATGTAATTAGTGTGTGTATGGATGGCATATGTATGTGTGTACACGCGTGGGTTTATATGTATGCAGAGACCAGAGAAGTATTTTATGTGCCCTTCTCTATCACCTCCCACCTTAATCCCTTGAGACAGGCCCTTTCACTGAAATTTAGGCTCTCCATTTATTCATCTAGGCTGTCAGCTAGTCAGCCACATCAATCTCTAGTCTCTGTCCCTCAAGGCTGGGGTCACAGGCTCCTGTGGTCATACCCAGACTTCTACATGGGTGCTGAGGATCTGAACTCATGAGCAAGCACAGAAAGCATTTGTCCACTGATTCACACCCCGCCCCCGCCGCCAGCCTCAGGAAATATTCTTGCACATTAATATAATACTACCATACTTGAAGAAACAATTTTTCTCCATCCTCTAGATTTTGTTTCATAAGATGATTTCATTCCTACCCCTACCAGATTGGTGCGTGGCATGAAGGAAATGGAGTATGTGAAAAGTTACTGCGGAAGATGTAATTCATTAGTATTTTATCCTCCATCTGCCAATATGCAGCTATCACCATTGCTCTCATCATTATAATAATAATTATTATTCTCCTTCCATAGTTTCACTCCCAAACTCAAGAGCCTTTTCTCCCCAATTTCATTCAAATTGGGGCCTGAGGCCATTCTAACAACTGGCTTGTTTGCAATTCGTTTTTCTCACACACACACACCCCTTGCATCTACAAAACTACTCTTCATGTCTAGTGACTTTCTTTCTTTTTTCCCCCAATACATGTTCCTTAGTTTTTTATAAACCACCTCAAAACCCCTCTCTGTCAGAAGGAAGGTTAGGCTGAATGATCTCCCAGCTTCCTCTGAAGCCAGGAGTGGAGAGAAACCCTTATGCTCTGAAGGTGGGAACCCAAATTAGTCTAGCCACTATAGAAATCAGTATGGAGGGTCTTTAAAAACTACCTAAAAATAGAACACCATTTGTTGGTATTTACCCGAAGGAATAAAAGTTGCCATACAATGGAGATACCTGCACTTCTATGTTTATGTAAAACTATTCACAGCAACCAACATATGAAATCAGTCTAGCTCCCCATCAGTGGATGAATAAGCAAATATCTATCTATCTTTCTATCTATCTATCTATCTATCTATCTATCTATCTATCTATCTATTTGTGTGTGTATATATATATGTATATGTATATCAATCCCCCCAAAAGAATAAAAATTATGACATTTGCAAAAAAAGAAATGGATGGAGCTGGAGGTTACTGTATTAAGTGAAATAAACCAGACCCAGCAAGGAAAAAAAAAATGTGTATTTTCTCTCCTGCAGAATCTACATTTAAAAAGAGACTTGAAAGTAGACCGAAAAATTGGACTAAAGTACTGGGAGAGAGGAGAGACAGGGCAGAGGGGAGTGAATATGACCGAAGTGTGCTATATGCAAGCATGAAAATGTCATAATGAAACCCATTGCTTTATACAATTAATATACATTATTGATGTTTTTAAGGGAAAAAAAGATGACAGACGGGAGGGAGGAAGAGAGGGAAAGAACGAGGAAAGGAGGGAGGGATGGAGAAAAGAGAGGAAGAAGAGAACTGGGATGCCTGAAGCTGTCTCTTCTTCCCCAGCTCTCATTCCCAGCTGGAGCTGATGCCTAGTCAGGGCTCAGTGTGATCCACTCCCTGCCTCTGCACACAACACTGCTAGACAGCCAGACTGGATGGTATCTGCAACTCCCAAGGTGGAGATTTGGCCTCTTCTTGGAAGTATAGGGTCTCTGGAGTACTCCTGATAAAATGCTGGATTAGTGGGCCTTTTCAGGTTTAGAACTAAAAGGAAATAGAGAGAGAATGGCAGACAGCGTGCCCCCCCTCCTCAGAGAGCACCAAAATGTACTCAGTATTTTCAGTGATCTGCAAATCCCAGTTAGTGTTGTGAAGAGAGGTTAAAGGTAAAGACTCTGTGTGTGTGTGTGTGTGTGTGTGTGAGAGAGAGAGAGAGAGAGAGAGAGAGAGAGAGAGAGAACAAATACTGTGGTAGCATCCTTACTCTGTTCTCTTCGTTTGAGTCCTGCTCCCAGATACACATTTGTGAACAACTTCCCCACCTTGCTAGATTCTGTTCAAATTTCAGTTGTTCAGTCTAAATAGCTGGGTTCCTATGGTTAACTAAAAGGCCACAGATTTAGCAAATGAAAACAGAAGTTTACCCTTTCAGAATTCTAAAGCCCTTAAGTCCAGAATCAAGGCAGAAGCAGGGAACACTCATCACTGAAGGGTCTAGGAGGGGACCCTTCCTTGTGTCATCCAAAAGTAATACTGGATTTTAGAGGCTGGCAGCAAGCTTTAGCATTCCTTGTGTGGTAGATTCCTTGTGTTGTCAGTCCGATATTCACCTATGTCTCTGCATGGCTACCCCTGTGCGATTGCTTCCTTTCTTTAAGATTTATTTTCAATTTTATTTACGTGTGGGTGTGTGTCCACGTGAGTGTATGCCATCCATATGCAGCTACCCAGGGAGGCCAGAAGAGGACATGCAGTCCGTGATAGCAGGGGGTGTAAGGTGGCCATGAGCTGCCTGCTGTGGGTGCCAGGAATCAACTTTGGATTCTAAGGAGGAGCAGCAAAACATCTTACCCGCTGAGCCACCTGTCTAGCCCCAATGCTTTCTTCTCTTATTAGGGACACCACTCACTGTGTTAGAGCCTACCATAATTCACATGTAACCATAATGGATTGCATCACAAAAGCCCATCTTCCAAATAGATCACATTCTGAGGTTCAGGGTGGATATGAACTTGGAGGACAACAATGTCTGACAACGTCATGTTGTGTCTGCATGAAAATGCATTCGCTTGTCCATCATCTTCAAGGTTCTTAACTTGTTCTAAATCTAAATTAATTCTAAATCTAAAGTATAATCTCCCCAGAAAATCTCAAGTCTTATCTATTTTAAACCAGGCCTGGCTGGCTGAGACTCCAGGTATGTCCATCTTGGACAAAACCTTTTTCCACCTTTAAACTGTGAAAGTTAGGCAACTAAACGCAATGGTGACATGGGAATCAGAAAGATATTCCCAGTTCCAAAAGAAGAAAATGGAAGGAATAAAAGGATACTAGTCTGTTCTTTTTCTAGCATGTTCATGACCCATTAGGGAAAATACCACTAGTTTTTCAGGTCTGAAAATGATGAAAATTCAATGCTTATAAAAACTGTTTTCGCCCAACAGTGAAACATATTGACAAGTTTTTTGCCACTGTTTCCGAAGTATTCCTTTGACCAGTGTCTGACATGTTCTTCATTCCACCTGAGATATCATCAGAAGTATATGTTAATATTCTTATCTGTAGCAATGTTCTGTTAAAGACTGCTATACTATAATATATGCTGATCTATCATCTGTATATTTATTTGTTATCTATCATCCATCTATACCATCTATCTATCTATCTATCTATCTATCTATCTATCTATCTATCTATCTATCATCTATATCTGTCCCTAAGACACTAGTAGTTTCTCTTCAATTCCTCTTACTTCTTTCTGAAACGCCATCAGAATTTTCTTTAGTATCTATATTTTTGTTGACTATCTCTTCAAGGTAAATAGTCTATCCATTTCCTCTCCTGTACCTCAAAATTCTTCTACATGTTTTTCATTATTCAATTCTAAAGCTTTATCCACATTTTCAAGCATTTATTTTAGTACCACCCCACTCTTGATACAAAAATCAACATCAGACAGGATTCCTCTGAGATTTATTTTAAATAATTAGGAAATTTGCACATCCAACAGCTATTGGACAGTAGACTGAAAACCCATGTAGGAGGTAGGGCTGAAGGCTTCAGGTTTCCCTGACATCTTCAACAGCTTGGGTGATGCCCACATATATTATTAAGTGTAAGTTCCTTTACTTAAAGTCAACTAATCTTAAGTTGTAAACACATCTACAGAATATCTTTCTGATAATATCAAGATTAGTATTTGATTAAATGACTGGAGAGTGGCCTAGTCAAGCTGACACAAAAACAGGACAACTGCTTATCACCCTTTCATTTGTGCTTGTCCCTGTTGAGAAATAGCACTTAATTGCTTTTCACATACTGTGTTTTATTTACTTATTTATTGTACAATTGCATGATTTTTTTAAAGGTAGGAGGTCTTTTTCTGTTTTGTTTCCCTATGTGTTCCAAACACCTATGGTAATGCCTAGACCTAAAATAAATAAATAAATAAATAAACAAACAAACAAATAAATAAATAAATAAATAAAATTTTAAAGAGTGTTTCATGAATAAATTCAAACTCCTTCTGTTTCACTCATTAAAGAGTTACCACCTTAGGCTTCAATATTTAACTTTAGTAAGTAACTGAAAGCTAAGAAGCAACCAATAGTGTCATACCCCTTAAGGTTGACACAAGAGTTAAATGAGATAATATTTATAAAGCACCTTGTTGATGGAGAACACTGAAGAACTTAATCATGACAATTATGTGTCTCTACTGACAGCTTCCCTTGTTCTTATTCAGTAAATGCTTAAAACTCCATACTGTGTGTCAGATCATTTCTGAGCACCAATACTTCTGCCTGCCCCAATACAAGTTATTTTCTTTAATGAAACAAGACCACGAATTGTTGGGGATATACATCAATTGGTAGAACACTTGCCAAGCATGCACAAAGCCCTGGGTTTGATCCCCAGCACCACATAAAATGAGGCGTGGTAGTGAAAAGGTGGGGAAATAAAGAAGTTCAATGTCATCCTTGGGTACATAGCAAGTTTGAGATTTTCAATAGAGTAGACTCTGTCTCCAGAACAGAAAAGGGGAAAACATAAGATCATAAATAAGTTCCCTGGCCGAGGCAATGTGTTAGTGTATTTTTGCTATCGCCTATGGCCTAACTACAAAATTAAGATCACAGGCAATCCTGCCCCTAGAGACATTGCAGATGTGGCTACTGTAACACATGCTCATCAGTAGGTGGCAGAGAGGAGAGAGGCTATAACTACATTCAGTGTTCTGACCTATGAACATCTGAATGAATAGTAGCTTAACATTCCCTGGGTGGGGGGATCACAGGTGATAAAAGACTTTTAAATAGATTGGATATAGTCAAAAATCTTCAAGTCTGTTCACTAGCAAATCCTCTGCTATGTTCAGAATTTTCTTTAGCAACCATATTCTTGTAGACATTCTCTTCTGGGTGAATAGTCTATCCTATCTCTGAATGAAGAGTTGGAAGAACACTTAGGCCTTGTAGTTCAATGACAAAGTTTCTGGTCAGAAACCTGGGGTATGCAGTATCACACTAACCACTAACACCAATGCATATAAAATAAAAATAAATAATTAATTAAAAATAACTAATAAAGAAAGAAAGGAAGGAAGGAAGGAAGGAAGGAAGGAAGAAAGAAAGAAAGGAAAATCACCGTGGTGGGATCAGAGGCCATAGTCAGGACAGCTCACTGTGGGCATCTCTGTTTCTATTACAACAATTGTTCAACAATTGCACAGGGTGGGTGAGCAGCATTTGGAAGATATTCTAACTCCCCAGGGCCCTCAGAGAGCAGTGGTTCTCAACATCAGCTGCAATCTAAAATCATGTGGGAAAGTGTGTGAACTCCTGAGACCCAGAGAGCAAGTAAACCTGACTCTCTGAGAGTGGGGTCTATACATCCTTACTTTACAAAGCCTCCCACCATGGGAATTCTACATAGGGACCACAAGGATTCCTATGTGTAGCTGAGATTCAGGTCTGTGCCCTTCAAGGCTCTGGGTCCCGCTTTACAACCAGTTAATGTGCCCAGGGGTCACTTGGGGATCTTGCTGATGGTGCAGATTCTGATTCATCAGCACCGAGTCTGATCCTTCCCAGAAGCCCTCAAGTAAATGCTGAGGTGGCTAATCAGAAATCACATTATCACTAGCAAAGTCATTAATTCCTGATCCAAAAGAGACCCTAGAGATGCGCAGAAGTTTGGGCAATAATACAGGAGTTGGTACTGATTCCAGGGAGAGTTTCTAAAATCCTAAAGAAATGGGTCTGCCTAAAAGCCTTCTTCAGCTACAAGTAAAGCAGCAAGTACAAGCTACTTGGTGCTGGAAGTAAGCCAGCAGGAAGGCTGGCACCACTACAACCTTACAGTCACTTAAATATGCGAGTCTGGGCACCCACCTGTTTCATCAGCACTTTGAATGCTGAAGCTGGAGGATCATGAGTTTAAGGCCAGCCTGAGATACATAGTAAGACCTTGTTTCCAGAAAAAAATATATATATTATAATAAATAAAAATAAAATAAATGAAATTTAAAATTTTATAATTATCAATCAATACTTTAATATAATATATAATAAGTTAACATATATAATAAGATCCCCAGAGTTAAATTACTGAAGCTCAAATTTAAACTTTGGTTTTACTCATCACCAGCTGTGTTCTCTTTGGCAAGTCATTCAATATCTTTTTTTTTTAATATTTATTTATTACTTCAGGTTATATCTCCATCTCAATGTCCTCTTTCCACTCCTCAATGTCCTTCCATCACACTCCTCTGGAGTGGAGTGTCCCTACATAACAGTCCCTCACTCCAGTTCAGCAGTCATATGAGGACCAAGAGCCTCCTCATACACTGGGGGCCTACAAGGCAGCACCACTAGGGAAAAGTGTCTCATTGACAGGAAACAAAGTCTATGTTCCTGTTCCCTTTGGTGCACTGGTTGTAATATAGTTATGCTGTACTATGTGGCTAAAATCCAACTATAAGTGAATAGATGCCATGTGCATCCTTCTGAATCCGGGTTAGCTCACTCAGGATGAGCTTCTCTAGTTCCAACCATTTGGCTGCAAATTGCGTGATCTCATTGTTTCTGATGGCTGAGTAGTATTCCATTGTATAGATGTACCACAGTTTTTTTTTTTTTTTTTGGTTTTTTTTCGAGACAGGGTTTCTCTGAATATCTCTGGCTGTCCTGGACTCGCTTTGTAGACCAGGCTGGCCTCGAACTCACAAAGATCCGCCTGCCTCTGCCTCCCAAGTGCTGGGATTAAAGGCGTGCGCCACCACCGCCCGGCTCAACAGTTTTTTAATCCATTCTTTGGTTGAGGGACATGTGGATTGTTTCCGTTTTCTAGCTATTACAAACAAGGCTGCTATGAACATAGATGAGGTGGTGGTGTCTTGTGATTAGTGAATGATGTTGGCTACTAGCTTATAACATTATAAGATATTATCTTATAAAAATTAAATGAGTTGTTACAGAAAATATACCTAGATCTGTGCCCAGGAAATAGTAAGCGCTCATTAATTGTTAGTTATTGTAATTATTAGAGTGGGAAAGGAGACAGGTTTTGGAGTCAATATAAACATGTACAAATCTTTGCTCAGCCACAGCAGCCATGTAACCAGAGCAAGAGTTCTGGACCCTGTCTCAGTTTCATCATCTGACAGGGGCAACAGCAAGTCCTACTCTAGAGATGGTGAAGGGTTTAAGCAATAAGTGTACAGCCCAAGTCACACGGTCAACACTTGGTAAGAAGTAGTCGCCATTGGAGCATCAAGCTAGGCAGGACCTCAGGGACTTGGTTGCATGGTAAACTATGTGATCAGAATCAGGGACACCTCCTTGGTCTATTTCTATATCAGACACTCTGATTGGGAGGAGATATGAGCCGCAGGAGAGCACTTTGTAAACTGCGAAGCTAAAATCGCAAATGTGGGCTTCAGTATGGTAAAGGTATTTTTTTCTCCTTACCCAGGAGAAAGAAAAATAAGTATGTTTGTTGTGCTCTGGTATGGCTGAGCACTTCTCCCATGTTTTCAGTGAATCATGAAGTGAGTCCGGGTAACATCTTCCTTTCCACTCAAGTCTGACTATATCTTTTGAAGGAAACATCATCACTCACAACAACAAAACAAAACAAAATCCACCTATAACAAAAATCTTTCCTTCTGACGGTGGGTGGTTTCCCTGTAGCAAGGCTCCCTCACCACCCTCCTTCCTTTTACATACTTTGGTGGTACCCTTTATCCAAGATCCCTCCAGACACATCAGTAAGTCCATTAGAAAGGGAAATTGGAAGGCTGTGTGTTAATGGGTACTTAAAAGGAAAATTGGAGCATGAGAGTCCTTAGAGGGGACAAGGTGGCACCCAGAGGTGCCTGGCCACTTGTCTCTGCTAATAAAACCTCCCAAAACAGGCATCCCATATGCCCAGTTCCTAAGGACCATCTGGCAGTCATATCCTGAGTGAGCTCTGTCTCTCTCACATGTGATCCAGACAACCTAGTTCATTTCCAACTAGCACCACAAGTGTACTGACATTTATCACTGGCTTCCACTTCCCAGCTCAGAAAGGCAGCCTGGCAGACTCAGGGGATGTACATCTCCGTGGCCTCACACCCAGCAGCTGACATGGGGGATTACTCCTCTTCTGTCATCCTTTGGCATGTGTTCCTTTGCTCAGCGCTAATGACAGTCACTAGCTTGTTCTTAGAACAAGGGGAGGAGAGAGTCGCTACAAAACACACACTTCATGCAAGCTTCTTTCTAGGACAAAACTGTAACATTTACAGATGCAGTTCACATTTTAGGTATACATATGTTTCTGGGTTTTTTTTTTAATGTGGTGTTAATTGAACCAGTACGTGTGCATATGTGTTCACATATGGAATTCTTAGATAAACAGCATATAAAAATACAGGTTATTTTATTTTCCAACAAACTATCTCCTAATCTGGCATTAAGCAACATGCTCAGTATTCCATTATTAGGACTTGGATTTTGTTTCCAGCCCCTTCTGAGGATGAAAAAAATGTGCTATTGAACCAAAACATTTATTTATATTTAAACTTATTGGAGCCCAAATGAGACTATCCAATGGGTTCCAAGCAAAAGGGGAAAACATGACTCAACTTTTCGAGGCCCTGAAAAATAGTCTACATAAACCAGGTTCCCAAACATCACCTCGTTTATTCAGGTGCTAACTCATTCTTCTGGTCTTTTTTTTTTTTTTTTTCCAATCACAAGCCATTGTTTTGAAGGTGAACAATGCGTCTTATGTAACCCACGCTGGCCCAGCAGGGGCCCAGCAGGAACCTCTCCCCTGTGTTATCAGTGGTTTTTGTTTATTCTGCTCTTGGAGTCAAACAGTCAGCCTTAACTGGACGGTGAATCACTCTGTGGCCATGCAGGAAGGTGATGACAGCCCCAGCTTTTTAAATTCTCTAGAGAGGAGACCGAGAGGGAAATGATGTTGAGTGGACAAAAGATGCAAATAGGGAGAAAGGAAGAACGTACATGGGCTTCTGTTATGATGTGTGTGGGTGTGTGACGATCAGAATGTCACCATGAACTACAGAGCTGCTCACTGTCATCCAAGGTGAAATGGAAGATATCAGCCTGAACAAAGTCACAGGCAGAACTCAAATTTCGAGTAAGAGTCGAATTAGTAAGAAGGGTCATGAGGCAGGAGGGTTCTATCCAAATCTATTTGATGTTGGGGTGATCTTCCTGCCACAGGTCCTGAGGATAAGCTGGCAAGGACAGTCTGTGAAATAGGAAAATAAATGCTCATAGAAACTACCAGCTGGAAGGAATATGGGTGACAACAAACAACTCCTAAGGGCAAGATAGCCAGTACTCTAGTCCTTCACTTGAGACTCTGCTGCTTTAGGGCCAGGCTTTCTAACAATTTAAAAATGGCATCCCAAGCTACAAGGGTAATCCTTCTAGCCCTGTGTATCAACAACCAATAAATGGTAGCATATATGCTCACTGTGGAAACATCAGGCAGGAGTCAGAAAGGATTTTTGAGCAATCTTCCAAGGTAAATACTTTTTTAGGGGTCATAGTAAAAAAATATTATATGGAGACCAGGGCATTATTATATCCCAGTGAGAGGGCTATAAACTGGTGAAATATTTCCAGAGGACAGCTCCGCAGTATGTATCAAAAGTCTCAAAACACTGAATACCCTTTGATCATCAGAGGGATGAACTGCCCAATAAATCTAGAGTCTTTTTCACAAGGAATAAGCAATCATGGTTTTATACAAAGGCAGCTGAAGTTCTATTCACCCACTTATTGTTTCTAAAAATTGAAATGAATTTAAGCTTTGTATCATAGGATTAGATGACTAATTAGCATATATTTGAAGCAAAATCCTATATAGTCATTACATTAATATATAAGAATATTAACTAGGGCTGGAGAGATGACTCAACAGTTAAGAGCACTGGCTGTTCTTCCAAAGGACCCGGGTTCAATTCCCAGCACCCACATAACAGTTCACAGCTGTTTGTAATTGCTGGACGTGGTGGCACACGTGTTTAATCCCAGCACTAGGGAAGCAGAGGCAGGCGAATCTCTTCGAGTTCAAGGGCAGCCTGGTCTACAAAGTGAGTCCAGGACAGCCAGGGCTACACAGAGAAACCCTGTCTTGAAAAAAAAAAAAAAAAAAAAAAAGAATATTAACTAATGGGAAAAACTGTCCATGCTACATCATTCAATTATTGATATTCCAAAATCAAGTATCCAGTGTGATCTCATTTTTTATAAGGCACCCATGGAATGATACTTAATTATTGAGAGAGACTTTTTGTTATAGGTAGGATAATTATATATAGTTTCATTTCCTTTCTTACATTTGTTTTTGACTTCCAACTTTTCTATTACAGTTTATTAATTGATTTTGAATACAGATTCCTGCAAAATTGGGTACTTACTTAGATCCCACCGATTGACCTCTGTTCAGTACACAGTCTTCTCACCTAGTGTCTCGGTTTCTTCTCATGACACAGCTCTCTACTTACTCCATCTGTGTGCACACCGTCACACCTTCAAGTTCATCATTCTCCATCACTGACACCCTCCACGATCCCAATTCAGCCACCTCCTCCTCTTACTAGTCCCCTATCTTTCCAGCTCTTTGCCTCCATTCTTCCTCCAAGTCCCCAGACCCACAGACATGTGCAATAAAGAACCCGAGCCTTCACCCCGGCTGTGTCCACACTTCCCTCCTGACTCAGCTTAATTTTCAAGATCAATGATTCAATGTTCTCTGCGTAGATGCTCTATCCCTTGCTTCTCTCCTAGGTCTCATTTTATGAACTTGGGGGAGGGGGGAAACCCAATCATGGTTGATTTGTAATTGTCTGCCTCTTCTGTGCCTGGACCCATCAACTGAATATAGTTAGAGAAGCTACAGTCGTAGTGAGTCTCATTTGGAGTTCAATATGGCTGACATCAAGTGTGAACTCTCATGGCTCACTCTTCTTTATCCTCCTTCTCATCCATATAGGATGACCCTGATCCTGTTTCCTCATAGAGAAAATAGAAGCAACCAGAAAAGAACTTCAAACGCCACGCCTATAGCCGTCTAGCACCCACATGTGTACATGTGTCTTCCTACCTGGCAACTGCTGTGAAAGGACAAACCACACTCCCAGCCAAAGCCATGCCTTCCAGCTGCATACAAAGCCCTACACTGTTTTGTCCAGTCTTGATGGCATTGCTACAGCAGTTCTCCATTCCCTCTCGGGTTGTTTTTTCTGTCTTGGCTTCATCCAACAGCGTGTGAACACTGTTGTTTCTCCCGCTCAGGCCTTCTACTGCCCCAGTCCTTCCTCCAGTCACAATCCCATGAATTCTTCCCTTGATACTAAACTCCTCGAACACACTGTCTGTCCTCAACTTCCATTATCACCACCCAGCACACATGTGACGGGGCTCCTGCCGCTGTGAAACTTCTCCTTCATCCTTACTTTGCTGAATCCAGCTGTCGACCCTCATTGTTCACCTAGTGTCCCCATAAGCATCATCAATAAGGTGACTGCTGGCTCCTGCTTGGCAAGCTCCTTTCAGTGTGGCCATAGGCCACTCCATTCCCTGGGTTTTCTCCTCACCTGCTGCTTCTTCCGAGCCTCTTTCGCTGCTTGATCCTAATCCCCCTCCCAAGTCCCCTAAATGCTGAAGAACCACAAGGCTCGGTCTTCAGAAAGCTTCTAATTTCTAGTCATGCTCATTTTCCTGGTGCTCCTATCCAATCTTATGGTTTTAAACATCATGTCTATGCTGATACTGTATATATATATATATAAAATACATGTATGTATCCCTCACTTTGCTCCTGGGGTCTAGACTCATAGACTTATCTACATAGTCAACATCTGGACTAACTTAAAATGTCAGAAAGCAAATCCTGTTTTAATCTCCAAATCTGTTTCTCGACAGTCCTTTTTTCTACCAGATAATGGCCACCCCGTTCTTCTGATGGCCCAGTACAGAAGCCTATATCATCCTAACTCCCTCCCCCTCCCTTCCTCATATTACACAGCAAATGCACTGAGAAATCCTGTTGGTTCTTCCTTGAGAATACATAAAGGATCTGACCACTTCTAACCCCTCTCTTGCTAGCCTATCGAACATGCTACTCACATCCCTGCCTGGTCACCTGTATCCTCTTTACTTTCATTTTTTTTTTCTTTTTGGATTTCTATGTCAACTTAAAGAGATTTAGTTATTCTTATTTTTATTTTTATGTGCATAAGTGCTTTCCTGCATGTATGTCTGTACACTACAAGCACGCTAGGTACCTATAGAGGCCAAAAGAGGGTGTTGGAACCCCTGGAACTAGAGTTACAGAGGGATGTGGGCTTCCATATGAGTTCTGGAAATGGAACCTGGATCCTCAGTTAGCAAGTGTTAACTGCTAAGTTGCCTCTCCAGCCCCAATAGAGATTCTCCAAAGGATATTGGTGTTTAGGAATATCAGAGCACTGGATGGGAGACCCTGTCCTACACTTAATTATGGCCACATTCAAAGAAATCCAGGCAAGAAACTATTGGCTTTTGTTTTGTTTTTGAGACAGGGTCTTACTATGTAGCTTTGGTTGGTCTTTAACGTGCACCATAGACTAGGCTGGCCTTAAACTCCTGGAAATCTAGCTGTCTCTGCCTCCTGATTGGTGGTATTAAAGGTGTGCATCATCTATGACAGTTTTAAAACATGGTCTTTAACTCAGTTGGTGTGCCCCTCCAATGAGAGGCCAGGGGCCTCCCTTTCCTGAGTCTTGAGCTGGCCTTGATGACCCATTCACTAGTGGGTTCTGGCAGCTCCTATGAGCTGTCATATGAAACACTTGCTCTTGGGACATGGCCACCATAGGTAAGGCAGTCTTAGCCTGGGAAGAATCTATATCGAAAGGATAGAGGTCCCCAGCTAATAGCCCACATGGAACTTTCCTTTTATAGTCAGCACCTACTTACCAAGGATGCCCCAGTTAATGTCACATGGAATGGAGGTAAGTTGTCCCCACCAAGTTCTGCCCTTCTGCCCATATTGAAGATGTATGAACAAAATGATGCGGGGCCATTAACCTTTGGCACAGACTGTTACACAAGCACAGAGAGCTTCACCATCTCAGTACCCTCAGTTACTCCCTGTGGGCCACTTGGCTGTCTTTGCTGCTCCTTAAACACTCAGAAATGTTCTTGTCTGGAAACCTGGGCATTTGCACTTGATTTCTATGTCCAAAACACCTCTCTCTCTCTCTCTCTCTCTCTCTCTCTCTCTCTCTCTCACTCTCTCACCACTTTTTAGTCATTAATCACTGTTATCTTTTCAGGAAGGCCTTCCCTCCTAAACTGGCAAACCACACCTGTTCTCCGAGCTCCTCCCTTTAACACCGGTTTTCTCCAGAGAAGCCATCATCAGATGATGCACTGAATGGTTTACTTATTTGGATAGACCTCAGGTGACAGGAATCATCTGTTTCATCCCCTGTGTTGAGGACAGCGTTTCTCTCAGGGTCCCTCTTCAACTGATAGGCAGGGCCTTGCTGCAGATGCACAGAGAGCCTTACAAGTCTGTCCTCTTCCTCCCACCCTACCTCCTCTTCAGGGGACTGATATCACTCCACTTGCTTCCTGGGCTATGGAAGTCTGAGGTCATAAGGTGTTCTCCACACTGGAAGATGTTCTCCTGTATGCTGGAGAGAAATTCTTTATCTGGTATCCTGTGCTCATTTTCCATCAGGGATGAGTGTGAAACTTTCAGTTCAGACTTCCATGCTTCAATGTGTGTGTGTGTGTGTCTGTGTGTGTGTATCTGTGTGCCTGTGTATGTGTATGAGTTTATGTATGTGTGTGTGTCTTAAGTGTGTGTGAGTATATGACTGTGTGTGTGTGCATATGTGTGTGTGTGTGTGTGTATGTGTGTGTGTGTGTGTGTGTGTGTTGGGGACAGGAAGGGGGGAAATAGAACATTACTCACCTCTGCTAGTATATGTGGAGACCAGAGGTTGATGTTGAGATATTTCCTCAATTTCTTTTCCACTTTGTGTTTTTAGGCTAGGTTCTGTGAGAACCTGCACAGAGCCTGGAGATCACTGTTTACTACACTAACTGCCCAGTGGGCTCCAATGATTCTCCGTCTCTGCTTTCTTGTACTGGGGTTACAGAAGTGTGCAGTAATCCCCAGTTTTTCACACAGGTGCTGAGGAGCCAAACCCAGTTCTGCACACTTGATCAGCAATCATTTTGCCACTAAGTTATCTCCCCAGCACCCTCAGGCTTCACTTTTACTAACAAACGAAGAAGAAGAAGAAGAAGAAGAAGAAGAAGAAGAAGAAGAAGAAGAAGAAGAAGAAGAAGAACGAGGAGGAGGAGGAGGAGAAGAAGAACAAGAACAAGAACAACAAGAAGAAAAAGAACAAGAACAAGAAGGAGGAGGAGGAGGAGGAGGAGGAGGAGGAGGAGGAGGAGGAGGAGAAGAAGAAGAAGAAGAAGAAGAAGAAGAAGAAGAAGAAGAAGAAG
>CAJQZJ010034136.1:1620875-1632950 GCA_907164525.1 Lophiomys imhausi
GGGGGAATGGAGTCTGGTAAAGAGATTGAGGCAGGGCTCATGAGTCAGAATTTTGCAAAATTGCCAGCTGGGTTCCAGGCAGTAGACACTAGGGGTAGGGAACCCAAAGGAATGTAAGATGTGGCCCTTGACTTATGGACGGAGAGGTTATACCATTAAAAGAGAATATGTTAGGGGCTAGTGTAAACGCTCATAAACTGCTCCAGGAAGGTGGAAGAAGTTAGATGAAGGCCAGCCAGGTCATGAGTTCACTGGCTGAAGGATGAGGAAGAGTTTGCCAAACAATCAAGGGGTGGGAGGTACTTCTCTAGCAGGAGAAATAGCAAATTTGGTGAAAGAACTTTTAGAAACTCTTCCTCTTGCTATGCAAGTTATTTTATTTTTTTATACCGCAGTTTCCCATCTGATAATTGGGTACAGTGATTGCACTTATCTAGAACACTGCTGTGAGAAAGAAAACAATAAATATTTGTAAAACATTTAGAGCAGTGTTAGTGCATTGTAAGTCCTGTCCGAGTCCCTGATGCAGGGGGAGAGGCAGAAGGGAGTCCCGGGGTGAGCTGAATCTGAATCCTGTGGTGGTTCTCAAGATTCACCAGAGTCTTAACACTGGCACCCGACCAGCTCTAAGTGGCTCTAACTACATTCCAATGGAGCATATAGCCAAAATTTGACAAGCACATAAACTTAATAGCTGATCTGCAAGCATAATTACCACCAAAATGATTTGTAGCTGCCAGCGAATAAGCCCACGAGGCTGCTGTCCAAAGTCGTCCAGCTAGAAGACGTAAATGTAAGAGCTGAAGTTGTGAGGTTGAAGCTACTGTGGCCACGGTGGAGGTAAGTGTCTGCTCCATTCGTGGATCTAGACACAATGCAGGGAAGCAAGCCATCCAAATGCATCACCCAAATCCTGTTTGGCTGTTCTTAGGCAGAAGAAGATAAGAAAGAGAATCAGTGGGGAAAATGTAAAATGCGGAACTATAAAAATAAACTGCGTGTCCCTGACATCTGTGTTTGCAAACACGCTGTTTAAAGCAGTGGCTTCCCTCCGAAGGGCCAGTAGCAAGATGACGTCTTCCACGTTTGGTTTTTCCTTCGGCCCTCATCAGGAGGGCTTTCCCAGCAACCTCGTCACTTCCAGCTTTTGTTTGATGATCTCCATAAAAGGGTGGGCAGAAGTGTGGACCTTATGGAAGGGTGATTTCAGAAACCCGATTTCTCACCTGCTCCGCTATCTGCTTCTGAGGTTAGTCTGTGCTCCCTTATCTCCCAGGGAGTCCTTCCCAGCCCCTTAGGTGGAGAGTGCCACTGTACGCAATCCCAGGAGCAGGTTTGAATGAAATAAATGACACACAATGCGGTGGCCAGATGTTCACGGGTGAGAACGGGAGCTGAGTTCACACAATTGTTGGGCCTCCTTGCTTTCCGCCAAAGTTCTTTCCTGTGGGCTGTAGACGGTGTTGCCAACAGTTTGGCTCGGCTCTCCTCTACCGCCAGCCCAGCGTGTGCTCCAGGGGCTGCTCTCAGGCTGCCTTCCTCTTCCTGTGCAGCTGGTGTTTGCCAAAGGACACGATTTGGAAGTTGATTTATTTACTTTGCTTTATTATTACTTTTTAATGAATGGACATAGATCTCTGTTGTTGAAACAATCAATCAACCCCAGTGATATAGTTAGAATTTAGCAGAAGAACACCCTTTGAGTCCCTGAGAAATGCTAGGATTTGTGGTTTGGGGATGTTCTGATGAACTGTCTCATTCAGAGCAAAATCTGAGGATGCGTTGGGGGGTCTATAAACATAAACTTTAGTGTCCTTTACTCTACACCAGGGGTTCCTGAATGAAGCAACACTCTCGATTGTGGAAGCCAGTGGTAGCAGTTCAGGTCACTTCCTTTTGTCTCTGTTGTCTTCACTCAGAGACTTTCAGGATGTTTATATGGCCTCAACTATTGAGAGAAAGAGAATATTCCAGAAAGCACCTCCTCATCTTACCCAAATTCCTCTTCTCAAATCATTTTTTGAAAGTTTGAAAATCTGAAACACACACATGGTACCCATGTGAATGACAGGCAGGCTGGGGCAGATACCCTTCCTTTAAAGAGTTCATCCATAATTTTGAAAGCAATGTAGAAATTATTAAAGGCACAGTCAGCCAAAAAGCATCTTCTCCTGCTTCTACTAGACCAGCCACCAAGTTTCCCTACCAGAGGAAACTATCACATTTCTAGAATACTCTGTCAGAGACATCCTACATAGATACAACATTCAAAGATAGATTTGCTTCTTAGTTATATAGATAATAGCATACAATGCTCATTGTTCTTCACTTTGCTTTTTCCCCTGAGCAATACATCAGACAAAGATTTTTTTTTTTCTGCCCATGAAGCTGTCAGAAGAGAGGTTGCTCTTCAGCTCAGTGATCTGCCTCTGGTTCTGGGTTATTGTACTGACGCCAAGCAAGGTGCCAAGCCAAATACGGCCTTCACCACAGGTATTCCCAGCCCCAAAAGATAGGAGCCCTAGTCAGACCTTAAAACTTTTAATAGTAGTAGGTATGGAGTTGGCGCAGGAGAAAAAGGAAGGCCTAATTGTGTTGAATAGAATGGGGCGTGAGCTGACTGAAAGAAGGGCACTTTGCAGTGTTGCAAAACAGAAGTTCATTGCTTCTTTCTCTGCTTTGGTAAGCAGAAGAAACTTACCTGCTACCATAGCATCGTTTTTGCTAAACAGAGATCTTGAGGGGCAAAAAACCATGGCAGAGTTGGTAAAGTGCTGGCTGAGCCGGCACGATACCCTGAGTTTGGATCTTCAGCATCCGTGGAGCAGAGAGCAGAGCCATGCATCTGACCCCAGCCCTGGCATCAGAGGCAGGTAGGTCTCCTGACACTTATTGGCCAGCTAGCCTAGCCCAGTGAATGTGCTCCAGTGCAGCGGGAGATCCTGCCTCAAAAGAGTAAAGTGGATAGTGATAGAGGACAACATCTTCTGGCCTCTACATGCAGCACACACACACACACACACACACACACACACACACACACACACACACGAAGCATATGTACACACACACAAACTTCTACATGAAGTATATGTGCACACACACATGTGTGCCTGTAGCACATATGCACACATACACAAATATCTACATGAAGCATATTGTGTGCACATACACATGTACATGCAGTACACATGCACACACACAAACATGTACATGCATCACATGCACACACTTTAAAAATGAAAACAAGCAATTAATTAATTAATTAAAAATATCTTTAGGAACAGTATGGCCTAAACAACATGAGGAGGAAAGGAGGGAATAGCTTTGAAATGAGGTAGATATGCGTGTTAATGATGGATATGCCAGATACTAGTTCATGCAAGTTTTTTAACCTCTTAGGGTCTGTATTTTCTTTTATATAAAACAGAAATACACCTTATGGCATGATTGAGACAATTTTTGTGTATTCAAATTAGATGAAACTAAGCATGGTGGTAGGCTGAGGCATTCCCATCACTTGAAAAGATGAAGCAGGAGGGTCAGGAGTTCAGGGTCCTCCTCAGTTATGTAGCAAGTTCGAGGCACGCCTGGGCTACATGGGACCTTTTCTTCAGGCAATATAGAAGCTAACTGTCACTGTGGTAGTGCTGCATAACAAACAATCTTATGCTACATGCATTTTCTTGTTCACTGTGATTTGGCTGCACACAGCTAGCTACTCTTGTCCACGTTTGTCTAGCCTCCAAGCTTTAGGTCATGCTCAGGTTTTCTGTACCTGTCTTATTCCAGAGAGTAACAATTACTGGAGGGCAGGATCACTGTGGAAGGTAGAACATAGGAAGGCTGGTGGAAATGTACTATGCTTCCTATCGTCTCGGTTTATGACTGTCACATTACTACTCTGTCAACTTTATTTTCTGTTTGTTTTTAGACAGATTCTTTATTTGTATCCCAGGTTAGCCATGAACTCACTATGTAGCCTAAGCTAGCTTAAAGCTAGCGAGGAGTAAGCCTCTTGTTTTGGCCTCCCAAGTTTGGCCTTGCTAGGGTTACAAAAGTGAATTACTATACCCGTTAACTGGAACATATCACATCACCAGGGCCAAAGTCAGTGTGGCAAGAAAAATAGCTAACCCCTGCAAAGATAGGATACACCACCCCCTCATACAGTCCCAGGTGACTAGCAAACACACAAGAATAAGCTCTGGTATCTAATGGAAAAGAAATGGCACTAAATTTGTAATACTTCTAAAATAAACCCTGAAACTAACGAAAAAAAATTAGAAACATGTTAAAAGTTTGTAATTTTGTTCTAATCAGAGTTGACATATATAGCATCTCTGTATGAATTTGAAAACAGGTGTCCTTTCTGCACAGATGTACCCTCAGGGCCAAGAGCATTGCACATGCATAGCAATAAAATCCTCCTTCCATGGGAATAAAACCCATCTCTGCACAGAGCCCAGAGCTGGTGACCGGGTGGGTAGGAGAGTGGGCCCTCATCTGGGCCCACTGTGCAGTGTACAACTGGTATACCGTTCGTGGTTCCATTGCTCCTGAGAGTGAAAGGAGTCTCTGGAGTCTCATCTTGCATTGTCTTCTGCATCTGAATCCAGATCCAGACAACTTGGTGACCTAGCAGCTGGCCTGCAGCTCTGGGGCTATGAACTGGCACCACAGGGAGATGTCCAGACCCAAGCAACTTAATTTCTTTCATCCTGATTGACAGGATTAGCACAGGAAGGAAGAGGAAGGGATTCAGAAGAAGCTTTGTAAGACACTGATGTTATAAGCCTGTGGGTGGATAAGCCGCTCCTGGGGAGTGGGGTGCTGGGCAGCAAATTAGAGAGCCGCATCTCAGGGTGGGAGACCCTCCTCTGTATACATGGAAGTTACAGGAAAAAGAGGTAGGATTGTATCCCAAGTTGCTTATTTGGAGATTAACAAATGAGAGGTTCCAAAGCAATGATTCCATTGGACAGAATATTAAATTTCTCACCAAAGCCACGCAGCTCTTAATCCTAGAGGGCTAGGGAGAGACAGAGGGGGCAGAGGGAGAGAGAGAAGCAGGGAGGAAACACCCAGCAGAGGAGGAGGAGGAAGACAGGGGCTGTGTCTGCTCCGTTCCCCAGCATCAAGCCTAGGGCTTGGCCTGAGGGGGAGCTCACAACATGAGCATGTATGTGTGGGAGGGAGGAGGACAGAGAAATTAGTTATGACTTCTGTGATTTTACAGAGATTATCCCCCAGTGAGTATGGCAGGGCATCTCCAGTCCCCACCAAGCAGCTTCACATCTTTTTTTGCAGAGCCAGTACACACACACACACACACACACACACACACACACACACACATCATTTAGCATCACTCATCCATCTGGTCCTTCCTTGCTTATCAGCATCTGAGATCTGCCGCCACCCCCACCCCACCCCGCCCCCAGGCATAGCAAAGATGAGCGCCCTGACTCCCTTGTCCTCCACTCTCTCTGGTTTTCCTGTTTTCTCGAATATAAGAGTCTGTTAGATACTTCCTCTGAGACTTTCTTGCCAGCTGACCTGGGGGTATCTGAATACACTCCCCTAAGGCCTCTAGCCCCAGTGACACAATGCTGACACTCCGAGGCCTCCCTCGCAGAGGCTGGGACAGTAACAGCTCCTCTGCAGATGAGAACGGCAGGTGCTGCACCTGCTGTGGGGACAAAGACTCCTGGAAAGAGTCCTCCCTGTGGGACCATCCTTGGATGCTGTCCAGATACAAGGTTCAGCCTTTTCTTCCTCTTTAAAATGTAGTTGGGTGCAGGCATATCCAAAGCAATCACTCTGAGGAATGAGTCCCATCACTGGGCCACCAAGACCCTTCTAGAACTGTTTCAGGACCCAGCTGCTTGTGCAGGGGGATTCAACATTCTGGGGATGGCATGTTTATTTTGAAACAATCATGAGGCTCGATTTGATATAGTGAAAGAAATTAGTGCTTGCTGAAAGCAGCCCAATTGTTACTGCATTAATTCTTCCAGATTAGCAGCTGACATTGGCTGGGAAGGCGGTCATCCTCACTTCCAAGCCAGATGACCCTCTCCAGGTCTGGATGACTTTCACAGCGAGGTTGAATGGCATACTCTCATCTGGAAGTGAACAAACTAAGACATACTTGAGAGAGTCCCCAAAGTAGCCATCTGTTTGATATCATTGATATCCACACTAGCCCAAGTCTGGGTTCCATGATTTTTTGAAAGTAGAATGCTACAGGGAAATAGAGCCCCAGTGTCTTCTTATCTTCTCACAGACTTTCCAACTTAGTATATGACTTTACACCCTAAGTCAGTAGTCGAGTACACACTCTGCTTCAAGGAGCAATGGCCAAGGACAGAGAGGATTATCTGTTCGCCACTAGGAACCAAGCTGGATCCTGCCCACGTTCATGTGTTGGAGCCTAAACCCACACTATCCAAGAGTGGGCCTGTATTTGGAAATCCAGGCTTTAAAGAGGTGATTAGATTAAAACGGCTCTTGAGTAGGTGCTCGCTCAATTATTCTTCATTCTCCAGGGAGAAGCAATAGGATGTATGCATGCACACAAGGGCATGAACATACAGACACATACATGCTATAAGAAATTGGATCATACAGTTAGGGAGACCAGAAAATCTCAAGGCTGAAGAGCTGCAGGGTAAGCTGGAGACCATGGGAAGTTGGTGGTATAGCTCCAATCCAAGCAAAGGACTGGATACCCAAAAGAAATAATAATGTAACCTCTGTCCTGAAGGTTGCCAGGTAGAGGCTTGGGGAGAGCTTATCTTTCCATGAGAGTCCCAAGGTCCTGGCAGAAACCAAGGTCCTGGAGAAAAGGCCAGCAGTTAGGAAGAATTATTTTGTACTCAGAGGAGAGAAAAATTTTTTGTTGGTCTTAAACGTTCAATTGATTGGATGAGACCCACCCACAGTAGGAAGAAAAACCAGCTTCATCCACTGTACTGATGTGAATGCCAAGCTCATCCAGAGGTAGCCTCCTACAGCACTCCAGAATAAGGCCAGATATGAGGGTATCTCATGGCTACTTAGGTGGACATGTAATATTAACTCAGTCATAATGTACTCTGACTGTGGTCCCTGTCAAGAGAATCTGGGCACTCAGACATCAGGGCCATATGTGTTTAAAGACCCCATGAGGACGCAACAAGAGGACAAAGAGAAAGGCTTCAGAAGACTCCAAACCTGCCGCCAACTTGATCTTGAACTTCCAGCTTTCAGAACTGAGAGAAAATGCATTTGATGCTAAGACGCCAAGTCTGCGGGATTTTGTTAGGTGGCACCAGCAAACCAATACATGTTCCTACAAGACCGAAGGTAGGAAGCCTCTGCTAGTGTTTCAGCGGCCCAGTACTCCTGAGCACTTGTGTTTTCACAATTATTTTGGTTTCTTCTTATGCATTGATACCCATGAACACAAACAGGAAATGCTACTGCCTCCTGGGAAGGAAACAGGGGTCAGGGATGAAGAGTTTCTCCTGTGTTGCTTCAAGATAGAAGGGCCACTCTCAAGTACAGCTGGTTCATGTTATTGCAGCCCATAACCACTCTCTCCTGTCAGAGAAGCTCAAAACTCCTAGGTCTTTTGTCAGACTTTAAGTTAAACTAAGACAGCGAGTAGGGATGGGGCGGGTGCCAAAAGAGCTGGCGTGCAGGCTGTGATGTACTTGATCAGAGGACGTGACTTCACACTGGGGAAGTGGCAACTGGGAGTTACTCCACAGGACCTTTGGGACCGAAATGGCTAAAAGAAGGTTTTCTGAAATGGCATCAATTATATTTCTTGCCCTTCCTGGAGTGTCCTTGGTACCATGTGATACCTCACTGGTCATTGTATCTTGTGGCTATTGGAACCCATGAATTCTACCTGGGGCCAGGCAGCTTCACCACCCAGGCCTGATCAGATGTCTGGCCATAGGCTTAGACCCTCTCGGTGAAGAGGGTCTATGCAGGAAGACTAGCCATGTGGTCTGCTTCTAGTGTCTTTTGCCATGTTTGTGGTTTCTGGCTTTTCAAGTAGCTCCCACCCAGGCCCTGTAGCTGCCAGCTGCATGGGAGAAGAAGTAACTTACTTATGGAGAAAATTTCACCCCAAGCAAAGAGGAGATTTACTTCAGGTAGATAAACACACTCTTTGTTTCTTATGTGGAGTTCTATACATCTTAGAGTAGACTGCGTGGAGGCATCTTACATGACTGAGTACATGACATTAATTTCTGGAGGCCATTCAAACAAGGTGGCCCAAACAGGGTGGCTTTAAACAGAAACTTACTCTCTCACAGGTTTGTAGGCTAGAAATCCTGCAATAGTGTGTGAGCAATACCATATTTCATATAGGCAGTGGTTCTCAACTTTCCTAATGCTGCGGCCCTTTAATACAGTTCCTCATGTAGTGGTAACCCATAACCATAAAATTATTTTATTGTACTTCATAACTGTGATTTTGCTACTATTATGAATCATAATGTAAATATCTGTGTTTTCCAATGGTCTTAGGCAATCACTGCAAAAAAGTTGTTTGGCCCCCAGAGGGTCGCGACTCATGAGAACTGCTGTTCTAGGGTGATTCAGTTTCTTGCCCCTTTCTGGCGAGCCTTCCCTGTGCTGATACTGCCTCTTCTTCTCTCTGTCCATCTGCCTTGTAGATCTTTGGATGTTGGATGGAGGGCCCACCTAGATGGTCCTAGATAGCTTGTTATTACAAAATACTTAATTACATCTAGAGGAAATTTTGATCTCCATAAGATGTTGTTCATGGATCACAGGATTTAGGATTAGACACATCTTAGCAGAGGTCACCATCCATCCCATTGCACATGGCTTGCTTAATGCTCACTTAATACCCTTCACAGCTTGTCACCAAGCTGTGGCCCACACAGGGACACTCCCACCTCGCCTCTCCTCCTACGCATCGAGTCACTTTCTTCCTGCCCAGACTACATCATTCCCAAAGGAAGCGTTGGTACTCAAGTCTTGCCTCCATCTCTACTGCCAAGAAGAAGACAGCTAAGGCAATAATCACACATAATTTGGCATATGGGAAGTAGTCTTCTAGTCTATTCAAACTGCTATAATAAATCATAAATTGAGCACCTTATTTTAAAAAAACCAAAACATTTTTTCCTCCTGGTTCTAGAGGTTGGAAGTCCTAGATGAAGTCAACAGAAGATTTGGCATCTAGAGAAGACCCATTCTGCTTCATAAAGGATTTCCAGCTGTGTTTGCAAAGTATGAACACATTATCTCTCCAGGGCCTTGTGGAAGGCCCTTGCTTCTCCAGGTCACTGTTCTCAGGGGCTCCACCTTTGTGTCACCCTCCATAGTCACCTCTTCAATGCCACTTCTTACTGCCACCACCCCAAGGGTTAGGGTTTTACTATATGAATTTGGAGGGACTTCAGAAGATCACACCAAGAGTGTGTGGACGGCCTGAGCTCTAGCGTCAGAGGGGGATTCATTTAAGTACAGGTTCTGCCAGCTACTACCTGTGTGAATTTGAACCTGCCATTTACCCATCACCTCTAAGTCTCAGATTTTTCACATTTCAACAAGAGTGGTAGGAAATCTTAGTTTTAGGATGCTACAAAGACTAACAAAAATGCCTAGCCAAAATGCCTGACATGTCATCTGTACCAAATATGATTGATTAATATCTGAGCACATATGTCCTCTAGGAGTCTGCTCTTGTGTGTTGTAAACTAAGTATTCTAGGGTTCTGGGCAGTCTCGATGGTAGCCACAAACAAGCTGGCTTCAACCCCACAATGTGGTCCAGAGGCCTCTATTTCTTTTCAGCTCCCATTGTGGACATTTGAAAAGAGCAGAAATGGGTTTCCCACAGATCTCTGAGTCACTATGATCCAAAGCCATCGAGTTTTCAAGATCTTATGTGACTTGCCCCAGCTGGTCCATTCATTCCCCACACTTCTCCTCCTGGGTCACATGCTCTCACTTTGCTAATCCATTACCTGCTCCCAAACACACCTGGATTCACGTTGTACACCGCCTCTCACACCCTCCCGCTGTCCAGCATTCACACATGCAAACACATGCAAAATGTGAAGTGCCATGCCGTGTCTCACTTAAACACTGGAGAAGGATGACAAAGAAGGGATATTGTCCTTGTATTTATACAATGTATAGATTTTAGAAGAAAGAAAGACATTCATGTCATTCTAATTAAACACAGTTAAGCTTCTGAAGGGAACACTATTGGGACATACAGGAACCAAAAACAGAGACATCAACTAAGCAGTCTCCTTCCTGGAATCCCACCCTTTTGCCAGACCTGGGAAAACTCCTGGATCCTCACTATCCAGAACTCACTCAAATCCGTCAGGACAGGCGACCTCCCTGGGGTTTGATTTTCTACTAAGTAATATTGAAGAGCAGCTCCTGAGAGCTGGGCTTTGAGATAAACAATTTGTGTGTATGTACTTGGTGGTGGAAACAGAACCCAGGCGGGGATGAAATAAATCCTAAGGACTCAGGCACACTAATCAAGCCCTCTCCTACGGAGCTACACCCCCAGCCCTAAGTACATTATATGCCTTGCCTCATCAAAGCCTCCCACCACTCGACTTAAGCTGATACTCCTCACTCTCTGTTCAACACCCCACTGAGTCGTGTTGCCCATCTATTTTCTTCTTAGTTCCATCACTCCCAGAACTACATCTATTTCCTTATATCAATGTTTTACTTTCTGTCTTTCCGTTAGAAGATATAAGTTCTGCCAGAACAAGGGATGCCACATCCTTTAAGCTAAGCTACTCATAAATCCTTGATTCTTGACTATACGGCACCAATTGAGTCTTCAATAGATGCTTCATAATGAGTTAATTGTTGAATATAAGCAGTCATTTTGCCTGTTGTGGTTGAGGTAAGATATAAACCCAGTCTTAGGACTTCTTAGGACATCTAAATAGCTGAGCACAAAGGGACTGAACATCAAATGATTCTATTAACATTTTTAACCATTTTTCCATTCTTATTTGGGCCCCAAACAGGTTTACTACGTCCCAAATCAGCAGGAAGTCATTTCAAGAGAACAACGTCCCATCCCCAGAAGGTGGGGAGGTTGTTCCCCCCACTTTGGTTATTTGATAGATAATAGAAAATTTTGTTATTTAGAGGAAAAGACTACAAGCTGTTAAATGGTCTTGTTAAATGGGTTTTGGAGGTTAGACCCAGGGACTTCTCTCTTTTTCTTCTCTGTATCCTTCTTTCTCTCCTATATAGGAGTGAACAGACTTGAGAAAAATGGGACATAGACATAGTATAGGAAAGATCAAGAAAAAAAGGACACATTATTGAATATGCCCTTATACCTTTGTATACTGATAAAAAATTAAGATTATATTTGGCTAAATTGGTATTGATCATTTTATATTAATGCAAAATTAAGATTGTATTGGGCTACATTGGTATTGATCTTTGTATATTGATACAAAATTAAGATTATATTTGGCCACAATGGTATTGACCCTTGTATATTGATGTAAAATTAAGATTGTATTGGGCTACATCGGTATTGATCTTTGTTGCTAAGAGACAAGCAACATTTGCTTATCTAAATACAAGAGATGGTTAGGGCATCTTCAAAAACCCCTAGAGATCTGCAGAATATGGCATTCAAAGATGTTATCTTAAATCAAGATTTTTTTTTTGATATCGAGACATATCAGCGCCTGACAGCACCCCCTATTCTACTCCAAGTAGAAGATAAGCATCGAAGAACCTCCACTGTAAGATGGTTGAATTAGTGGCAAGCCTTTCTCTTGGCATGAAAAAACCCCTTGCACCAACTGCAGACAGACTGCTGTCCAAAAAGGACAAAACTTGGTAGCAGGGAAGTCGACAGCCTAACTCTGCCAAGACAGGGTAGGTAAGTCCTTCATAATCCCTGCTCTACAACAAATGTCTGTCAGAGAAACAGGACCCAAAGGCTGAAGATTGATGCTGGAATGTATGGAGAGAAAATGGGAACTGTCCAGGCAGTCATTGGTATGTTCTTTCTTAGTTTTGGAAGCTGCAGGCCCTGCAC
>CAJQZJ010034136.1:1642772-1676715 GCA_907164525.1 Lophiomys imhausi
ACACACACACACACACACACACACACACACACACACACACACACACAGTCAGTCCAGGCATTGTGGGAGAAAATGCCATTGTATTTCTATTTAACGAGCTGCAGGAGACTTTGTAAATGGTGAAAGTGGAGTAAATGATAGCTTTATTATTGGCTGCCAGCCATCATGGGCAATGTACTTACCTTCTTCCTGCCCACTTCTTTTCTACTTGTCATACAAATCATATGTAATTGCCATTTCAAAGGGTCAAAAATACTTGAATGTGACAATTACTCAGGTAAGCCTGATACAAACCAACGTCCGACACCAGTAAGGGCTGTTGGTGTAGGCTCAGACAAGGGATAAGATGAAGTTGTGTTCATGCTACTGGGCCCAGGGACTAGTTGATGGAGTGTGTCTCCTTTCCTGCCTGCGAGGACCAATATTCTGGGTGGTTTAATGGGACTTGGTCTCTCAGCTTTCTAGTGCTGGCTTTGGGAGGATGTCACGGAAGGATGTTGCCTGGGAATCTGTGCCAAGTAGGCCTTAACTGGAGACTTGGGCCCCATTACAGGTAGCTCAATGGGGATAATTTAATATAGAATTGGAAAAGTCTATAGGCAATATTGGGACCGTCATAGATTAGCAACAACTGGGGTGGCTTCAGCCTTGGCAACTGGGAAGATATAGAAAAGAAACAGCGTCATCAGAGGGTAGAGCCAGGGCCGGTAGCAGAGAGGTGAGCCCAGCTACCACTCCCAGAGCAAAGAGAAAAGGGAGGAAGGCTCAAGGCTCTCTCTCTCTCTCTCTCTCTCTCTCTCTCTCTCTCTCTCCCCCCCCCCGTCTCTGCTAATCTTCCTCCTGTCTCTTTCTCCAAGCCCCCAAGACTGAACTACGTGGATGAATCCTATCCCAGTGCACAATGGAGCCTAACTCGTACAGTTTTCAGAACTAGTCCCTGAATTCAGAGGAGACCAGAAAAAGAGGCATCAATGTGAGAGCACAGAGGCAAATGACTGCCTAGGGGAGAGGCGCTGGGAGAAGAGGAAGCCCTGGGGTTGGCCCCTCTTGGAGCCATTGTCTCTGATGTATTTTCATAGTCTCACAAAGGAAGAGGCCAATGCTCCCCTGCTCTGGTCAGCAATCCCACTTGGAAACAGTGGGCAATTTACCTTGTCTGTGCTGGTTTGAAGAAGGGGACAGACACAGTGGACTCTGACGGTCTGTTCTGGGATCTGCAGGGGGATTAGAAGCATCAGAGCAGAGAGGCAAAGAGGCTGCAATCCACCCTCATAGCCTGGGTCTGGACTGAGTGGCCTGACTCGGTGCTAAGCCCAGCATCAGGGGAGGTGGACCCCAGAAGGGGAGTCCTCAGTTTACAGGCTGTCTCTCCCACAGCTGTGGGCACCAGACAATGGAATTGCAGTACAGGGTCCTAGACATGAGGCAGAACAGGGACAGAAAAGAAGCTAAGCTAGGTTTTCATTGAGGTACTAGCAATGTACCGGAATCAACGTCTTCCTTCTTCATTTTGACAAGAGCACTATGAATACGTGAGTTGTTAACACTACAGGTTAACCTTGGAGATCTGGAAATGAGGCGCACTCAGTAAAGTATTTGCACATGAGCATAAGGATCTGACTTTGAATCCCAGAACCCACATTAAAAAAAAAAAAAAGCAAGTGATACACATGTCATTAACTGGGGAGGCACAGACAGAAAGATCCGTGAGGCTTGCTGGCCAGTCATCCAAACCTAATTGGTGCTCTAGGCCAGTGAGAGACCTAGACTGAAAAACAAGGTGTATGGATCGTGAAGGATGGTACCTGAGGTTGTCCCCAGCCTCCACAGGCAGGGGCATGCTTGTGCACACATGTGCACCTGCACACACACACACACACACACACACACACACACACACACACACACACAGAGTAAAATTGAGTACAGGTTAACCTTCTATAACCTGAAGGTATATAGAAGCCCTCTTTACAATTTGATAAAGATTGAAACCCATAAAAAAGTATTGATCACCTCTCCTGGAATGCTTTCTCCCAGGGGCTCTGCCAAAGCTGCAGAGTGGTCTCTCACTGTATAATCAATCACCAATGTGTTGAAGCACCATGGGGAAGTAAACCCCTTCACAAGCCAGGATCACATCCAGAGGCATCAGAAAGAGCCAAAACTGGAAAGACCCAGAGGGTGAATTCGCTAACACCAGCCTAATTGTGAAGGTTGATACCTTTCCTGCCACGCGCACAGCCATGCTGCCTCCTCCCTCTACCAGGGTTTTCTATCATGCCCCCTTACACGCAAGCTCTACAATGGTGGCTACTCAACTTCCATGGAACAAATTTATATTCTAAAGGACTTCTGAGTTCCCATGATAACCAGGCACAGACATTTGGGGCTCATCTCTAAATGAAATGGCCCTACCTCAAGATGCATCTTGAAGCTGAGAAAAAGCAGTGTGCAAATACAAACTAGCACATATGACCAGTTTAGGAAGGCAGCAAGCTTATTGCTTGTGCGGTGAAGGATTTGTTTCGTTTTTCAATTAAATGTTCCCCACTGTCTTTTATGAGAGTCTCGATCCCACCCCCTATGGTGGCCTTCTTCAAGACACTCCAGTTCAACAGCCTTGTATTCATTCTTGGTAGTTACAACGATACTACCTGTTTACCTGAGTCAGGTCCCTGTACCTTTGCATGATCAGGGCTGTATTTAATCCAAAGGTGTCTGCTTCCAAGCATAGGCGGTGGTTAGCCCTCCTTCTTCTCACCTCTTTGCAATATGGTGTACCCAGCACTGGGTCAGGATGAGAAGTGGAGAGCACTTTTCCTCTCATACCCTAGCATTATAGCTAAGGTGTTTACCTTCATAAATAGTGGACTGAATGTTTATGCTCCCCCAAGTCAATATGCTGAGATCCAGCCCTCCAGCCTGGCATTATTAGAAGGCGGGGCCTTTAGGACTAATGAGGACCTAAGGATGGAGTGTTCTTGGGTATACCCAAGGGCTGGCTGGGGAGCTGGCTCAGTGGGTGAAGTGACTGCCCTGCAAATGTGCGGATCCCCAGTACCACCTAAAAGCTGGGAGCAGTAGCACCTGTAGGTAATCCAATCCGAGGGGAGATAGAGCAGGTGGATTCCCAGAGCCTGCTGGCCAGCTAGGGGAGCCTAGTCAGTGAGCAAGTGAAGGCTGCTTTCCTGAACCCAGCCAGGTTTAGTGAAGAGAGCCTGTCTCCAAAGTAAGGTGGGGAGCAATTGAGGAAGACAATAGGGAACCAATTGCTGGTCCCCAGAAACATGTGCACAATACATGTGTATTCCCCACGTGTGTGTGTGTGCGCGCACACACACACACACAGAAATAAAGACACTGGAACTCTGTCTTCACAACCTTCTCTGACAGGAGGACACAGCACAGGGAGACCTGAAACCTGAACAAGGAAGGTCTTGAGGGAACCCGGCCACATCCCATCTTGCACTTCTAACCTCTGGAACTGGCAGAAGTAATTGTTAGCAATTATTTTTTAGGCCATTTAGTTTGTGGTAATTTGGTCCCAGATAATGCAGAGGCTTCTTGCACTGGGATATCAGCTCAAGCCTGTGTAACTTCCATGGCAGGAAAGGGGCTCAGTGACACACACACACATGCACACGCACACATATTCTCGGGCCATCAAGAAAACAGCTGTCCCCTTTATAGGTCCAATCTCCCTAGGTCTCTGGAGACATCCTATTTGAGGTGGAATGCAGCACCTTGGTACTCCTTTGAACTGCCTGTGTGCTTATAAAACAAGAGTGCTGGGGTGTTTGGAGGACAAAATTAGAGATTGCTTGAAAGTTGCATCCACATAAATCCAGGGGCTGTCTTCAGGGAGGGAGGTCTGTCTTCATAGTACTTGGCCAAATTCATCCAAAGCAACCGCTTCACTTCACAGCAGCCACACGAGGGCTCCCCGGAGGCTTCTTCTGCCTCTAGCATAGGCTACTTGGACTGATTGCTTAGCAGGCAGCTTCTCTCTGCATCTGTCTCATGTGATCGGAACACACTGACAACTTGTTACCACTACACTATTTCTTTCTGTTTTGTTTGCTCTTTCTGGGGGATTTCACTAGAGGTGAGAAAATTCTCTCGAATCCATCCAAAGCCAATCGTCGGTCACAGCACTGAACATCTTGTTGTAAACAGTCACTGGAAGCCCTACTAAGTGATGAATGTAAAGAAACTATTGGGAAATGAAGGTGAATGTCGCTGGGTCCTGCCTCTCAGGAGCTCACAGTTTGGCAGTGGGAACAAACAAACGAATGCTCAGGTGAAGTGTGCCTCCTTTGGGCCAGTGAGGCGATCTAACGGGAAAGACTCTTGCTCCCGAGCTTGACGACATGGAATTCACAGTGGAAGGAGAGGACTCCTGAAAGTCGGCACTAAGGGATACCCTGGACCACCCCCACCACCGTACCCCCACAGCCACTCCCAATCCCCCACACCCAAACAATCAATAAATTTAATTTTTTTTAATTTTAAAGAGTTTTAAAATATTCCTCTTTCCCCCTAGGAGACCCTCCTTTGTTATCCCCAAGTACCAAGGTAAGGGCTGCAGAGGAAGCGCTGTATGAGCTAGGGCATAGGGGATGAGAAGTTGAGAGGGTACAGGTGAAGGGTGCTTGACTCCAAGCAAGTAGAGCATCCGTGCCAATCCTGGAGAGGTGAGGGTCTTGGCTTTGCCCACAGTGGTGCTGTCTGTCTGTCTGTCTGCCCCACAGTCAAGGGCACAAGCCCCCTTGAGAGCAAGTTCCCTGGGAACCACGTCTATGGATGTGAAGACCAGGCAGAATTATGTCCGTGGGAGAACTAGCTAAAATCCTGCAGGCTGAGAGCGCTGTCATCTGTGAGTCTTTCCTACCGATCATTCGTACATTATATTAAGCACTTACTTGTGGGAAAAACATAAGTAAGCCTCATTCAGTCCTTACCTCTACCCCAGAAATCTCCACTGTGTGTGTGCACCTCATCTTACACAGGAGGAAGGAGGCTTAGCCATTGAAATAATTTCATCAAAACCATAGCAAATGAGTAACAGAGCCAGCTTCAAAGCCCAGTGAACAACTCCAAAGCCAAAATCTTTAACCATTGCTGGCAAGAGGATTGTGAAATATTGGTCGGCCATGAATGATTGTGTGAGTTCACCTGGTTTTACAGCTCAAATTGCATTTGGGTGGCCTCATGACTCTCGTTATCAGAATCATGTGATTTTGCCAAATATTGCACAGGAGACCAATTATCTTATGCTGAAAAGAACATTTACCCCTACAGCTGACTGAGTCACTAACCCTGCTAACATTATTCCTGGCTCCTGGTAGGCACTCCACATTGATTTCCCCTTTTCAAAAACTATCAGCCATTTATCTCCCTTAGTTGAAGGCTCCTGTGTCCTGTGCTTCCGCTCCTAACATTAGGAACTGGTGTTTTTGTTAACCACGAGGGCTAAGCAGACTCTAAGTCAGTGGTTCTCAACCTTCCTAATGCTGTGACCTTTTAATACAGTTCTTCATGTTGTGGTGACCCCAACCATAAAATTATTTCATAGCTGTTTCATAACTGTAATTTTGCTACTGCTATGAATCATAATGTAACTATCTAATATACAGGATATCTGATATGCGAGATCCACAGGCTGAGAACCACGCTCTAAATAAACACAGACAAGTTTCACTAAGGGCCTTGGGCTTGTTAGGGCCTGTGTTCAGCTCTCTTGTGGGGCACATCTGGAATGTTTTCCCAAAGGTCCATGTGTTAGCAGTCAAGCTCCAACTTGGGACTCTTAAGAGCTGGAAACCTTCAGTTAAGGCCAGGTGGGAGGCGCATGGGAAGGTGTGGATGTAAAACATCCCTCCCCGAGTGCTCTCGTGTTGTACACTTTGGCTCCCAGCTGGTGGGGCTGATTTGAGAGAGGATGGAAGCTCCAGGGTTTGGACCTAGCTGCTCCATGTAGGTGGGTGGAGCTTGACCAGGAGTCAGCCCTGAGTCTGCTATACTTCCTGCTTCCTGATCTACAAGCCACACCCCAGGCTTCCACAGCCACACCTTTACCATGTGGCCAAGACCAGTCTCTCCTCCATTAAGTTGTTTCTGTGGGTTATTTTGCACACACCGATGCAAAAGTCACTTATGCATTGGCTCATGTCGGAGAAGGGTGCTCTCACGGGAGTCTCTTCTTCTCTCCTTTTCTTCTGGGTGCACTACTTCCCCACAGGCCCAAGGCAGCAGGACTCACTAACTGTGAATGGGAACTTTCCAGAAGTGGAAGGCAAACAGACCTTTCTCTCTCTAAGTTGATTGTCTCAGCTCGTTCCTATAACTAACTAACATAAGCCCCAATTGAATGAGAAGAGCGAGGTCAGAACAGTTTGTCTCATGAACTGACACCCCCCATCCCACCCCAACCCCACTGCGGCCAAGGGAATTTGTCTGGGAAATTCCACACCACTTCTACATTTTTCACCAATCAAAATTTGGTCATGCCTACCTACAAGGGAAGCTGGGGAATCTGAGACTGTTTTGGTATTTCTAAGCTAGGTATGTGGCAAGGACAGAACTCTCTTAACTCAAAAGAAAATACAGAAAGAGGGACAGGCCCGGCTAAGCCTTGGAGACCCAGAGAATTCTCTCTGAGTCAGAGAGAAGGTTACGGCCCTGCACCTCATTTTCAGGTAAGGGCAAGGAGTAGCTTCTCTTAAGAATCAGGAGTTGGTAAAGTGATTTCCACTCAGGCTTGAGGACCCGAGTTCAGATCCCTAGCACCCATGTAAAATTCAGGCTGTGGCTGAGGCTGCAGAGATGGCTCAGCGGTTAAGAGCACTGGCTGCCCTTCCAGAGGACCCAGGTTCAAATCCCAGCATCCACATGGAAGTGCACAATTGTCTGTAACTGCAAGTCTAGGTGATCTGATCTGGCACCCTCAAACAGACATATACATGAAGGCAGAACACCAATGCACATTAGAATAAATAAAACCTTTAAAAAAAAAGGCAAACAATCTTTAATAAAAAAATCAAGGAACGACAAGAAGTCTATCGCCTAGCATTGAAGGAAGCAGAGAAAGTCCCTGGGCTCACAGGGTCAGTCCCTAGCCAGCCAGGCTGAAACAGCAAACTTCAGCTTTGAGAGAGACTTTGTGCCCAAAATAAGGAGGACAAGCTGGAGGGGTGGCTCAGCAAGTCAAGGGCACATGAGGCTGGGACAGAGGACCCCGGTTTGGTTCCCAGTTCCCGTAGCAAGTAGCTTACAACTGCCCATGTCTTCCAACTCCAGAGAATCCAATAAACTCTTCTGGCTTCCCCATGGGCACCAGACATACACATGTTGCACATCCAGACAAGCAGACACACACACACATAAATATAAATAAATAAATAAATTTAAAATAAGGTGTAAACTGAGGAAAACACTGTCAACTTATGACCTTCATACTCAAACTACACCTACACACACAGACACACATAGACACACACACATGCTGCACATACACACACACACACACACACACACATACACACACACACAGGCATATATACCCCATATGATGTCTGTGTGTATGTATAAAACTCTATTCATCTCCTCGCCTTCATTCTCTCTAAAAAATAATAGTAATGGAAGCAATAGGAATAAATGCTTGAATTTCAGAGAGTGACTAAGGATTTATCTCTGGTCATCTGTGGGTCTAGAAAGCTCTTTTTTTCTCCATCCCTCTCTCTCTCGGGTCTGTGCTCTGTTTCAGTGACTAGGCAGCCTTTTCACAGGTGAGCGCACACTCAAGCCTTGGTATAAGAGGAAAGACAGTTAGGACCCGCCCTGTAAAGCTACCAGACAGAGAAGGGGACTCTCGTTTTAAAAGACACATCCATCCTAACCACCATTGATGCTTCATCCCCCTCTGAATTAGACATGGTGCCCTCAAACCATGGCTTTCATTGTCCCACCAAGAGCTGACATAGTTGTTAATCCAGCTATTTAATGATGGAATGCTTTACCCAGCTTAGCAAAAACCTGAGAGCTGCAATCAAAAAGAAATTAGCCCTGCCTTTAACCTTATTTTGAGAAACCATTCATCCATTCCTTCATTTATTCACTCATTTGCCCATTCATTTTTTTCTTCGCGCGTATTACTGAAGCATTAGCATTTTCTCCGTTCAGGGCCTAGTCCAGACAGTAACACTTGCCACGTCCCTTGAGGCACTTGTGCTCTGTCAAATGAAACAAGTGGGCGGCCATGTGCAGTCCAGAGAGACAAGAGTATGCACGTTCACAGTCCTGGACACACAAAACTGGGGCCATCACGTCACCACACAAAGATAGCCAAGGGAAGAGAATTGCAGTTCCTTGTAAGATGTAAAATCTGGGGCTTGAAGAACCACCCTGCAGGGGCATGGAGGCACGCTGACCCGTCAATCCTCCTTTAAAACAGATGTGACCTAGTCAGTATTCAGCCTCCTTCTTAAAAATAAGAGCAAGGCACGGTGCAGCTAACTAAAGATGAAATCACGGGCAGACTCAACTTCTAGGCGAGCATCCAAACAAGCAATCAGCCGCCCCGCCCCTGCACCCAAGAGATCACACACACCAGCAAACCAGGAAAAAAATCCTGCGTCTACCCTGGTTTAGCAGAGCGGCAATTTCAACGTCAACCACTAGGTGGCGATCTTAGCACAGCCCGTGCCGGGTTTCCTTTCTAGAAAAAAGCACGCCCACATGCTGAAGACTCACCAGGAAATCAATTTTGTAGGGTGTGTGTGTGTGGGGGGGGGGGGGAACACATTGTAATTTTAATAGTTTCCTTTCTTTACAGCGAGCAATATACTTATCTTTTGTTAGCAGCGGTAAAAAGTCTTGTTACAACAAAGATGAGTTGGGATTACTGGACGGAGGACCCCTGGGTCTTTTCAGCCAAGCTCTTGTGTTAAGGGAGCAACAACTTCTGCACCGTGGAAGCCTGGAGTCCTATGGTCAGCCAACTCCCTGCAACCTTGACTACCTACCATTCCACCGCAGTCTCAGAGGAGAAACTTCCAAAGTGGGAGCAATCGACAGACAGTCTTAACCTCTCACATTGCCAGGGCTGGACCCGTCCCTCCAGCAACTAGCTGAATAAGGGGATGCGCGGGCTACTAAACAAAGAAAGATAAGCTCCTTGAGTAAATGAAGTCATGAGAGTCATGAGAATGCCGGGTATCAGCAACGAAATTTCAAAGGCAGCCAAAGGCAAGGCAAGCTCTGACCTCTCAAAGTTGCCCTCACAGTAGACCGAGAATTAGACAGAACAAGGCAAGGAGAAGGAAAGCGGTAACAGCCAACACACTTATCAGTGGCATTTATTGTAATTTATGGGAATGAGGACTTCTGAAAATGCCCCCACAAGGTAAAGAGGAAAAGCAGACTTAGCCCTGAAAATACTTTAGGGAAAAGGTTCAATCGCTTCTAGTTTCCAAACACTGTTCACAGAAACAGCCCCACCTGTGACAAAGTTCTCACTGGTCTGGGGGGGGGGGGGGCGGGAATGAAACAAGGAGTGTGTGTAAACAGCACAGCAGGGGGCGGAAGAGATGGCTTTGCTGTTAAGAGTTCTTACTGCTTTCTCTGAGGACCCGGGTTCAGTTCCCAGCACCCACATCAGGTGCTTCACAACTAACTGGTCACAACCCCAGTTCAAGGGAAGCCAATGATGTCTTCTGATCCCCGAGGACAGCGTATAAACTCAGGCAGGTACACGAACAAACAAGTAAATGAGTGAATATTTTAAAGTGAAACAGGGTGGCTTAAAAGGACTTACATATATATGTATATGTATATGTATATGTATATGTATATGTATATGTGTATGTGTATGTGTATGTGTATGTGTATGTATATGTATATGTAAGTCCTTTTTGGCTCCAACTTTGCTGTATAGCCAAGGATGACCATGAACTTACGATCCTCCTGCCTCTATCTATCTCTTGAATGCGGGGATTACAGGCATCCGCAACAATGTCACCTTCATGAGTTCTGGGGATTGAACTCAGGACGTTGTGCATGCCGGGCAAGCTCTTTAGTAAGCTACATACCTAGCCTTAGAGATCTCGCTTTTATTGTCACATTAATCTTTCCTATCTTGTTACAACAGAAAAAAATTAAGCCTTCTTCTATGGTATGCCCATGCAGATCTGTTTGTGTGTTATTTCTTCTGTTGTTAGACCTTGTGATGATCAATGGTCACTGTCAACCTAACTGGATTTGAAGCCAACTGGGAGACACACCTCTAGATCTATGTTTCCAGAGAGGTTTAATTGAGGAGGAAGACCCACCATGACTATGAACCACACCATCTCATGGACTGGTGTCCGGTCTGAATAAAAATGTACACAGGGGAAACTGAGTTAAGCACCAACACTCATCTCCCCTTGCTTCTTTCCCTGGTTCACAATGTAACTAGCTACTTCCTGTTTCCACTGCTGTGGTTTCCCAGCTATGATGGACTGTATCCCCTCAAACTGAGAGACAAAATTAACCCTTCCCTCCGTGTTGCTTTTGGGAGATACTCTGTCACAATAACAAGAGGAGTAGCTAATACAGACCTTACTTGGCAAACCCTAAGCTAGTATTATCACTGTGGGAATGTTTCTGCTTTGGGAATCTACGAGGCTGGGAAATAGAACATTCATAGTCCAGAATTACAAAAAATAGTCCACATGTCTTTGACTAACTTAGTGCGTTATCATTCATATGGTCACGTCTTACTCAGATAGGCAGATAGAGTCTCTCCAGCCATGTGGCATGAGGCAGAATGCGGTTTTTTTCTCCCAGCTGTATTTCATTGGCTTATTTGTTCTTTCATCAGGACTCTACTGCTTGTATTCCTATGACTCTGCGGTAAATCAGATTCTCAATGACTGTCCTTCCCTCTGCTTTTTCAAAGTTGTCTTGGTTATCCATGCTCTTTAAAACTCACAGGGATCTTAAGTAGTAATTTCTTTAATCAAGTTGTTCTGATTACTTTTCTTTGTGAGAGTTTTAGATTCTATTTTCTCTTCATACTTTGTTATTTTCCTTTTAAAATGTATTTAATGAACTACTACTTGCATATAGAAGTACACTATTTTTACAGCTTTATGGATATTCATAAAATGAATATAGCCGTTATACCAGAAATGCCATTGAATGAAATTTCATCAATTAGTCCTTGGTTTTAAGAGTTTGGGGTTTTATTGTGAAAAGTATCTTTTAAAATGCTTATAAAGAGTTATTGCTCATACAGAGAGCGGCTACTGTCTTTGTAACTGTATTCGGCAACTGATCTGACCTCTTTCATCTATTCTAACAGTTCACTGACTATTCTGTTGGTTTTCTGTATAGATCACCTCACTCAAGGGAATGACAATTATTCCTTTCCATTTAAATCTTTTTGCCTCTTATTTTATTATTTTTCCTAAAGTAAATGCACACACATATGGAACACATAATTTCACATAAGCTCATACATATATTCATTTCCAATTAAGCTATTCAGTGGCAGTAATAGTCATTAAAATTGACTCATAAGGCAAGTTTTGATAGAAATCTATAACTTCTCCATGAAATATAATGTCTGTTGTAGGTATTTGGCATATGACCTCTGTAAAATTAGTACATTTTATTCAAGTGCTAATTTCCTGGTCATTCTCACTTTAACCATATTTACTAAATTTTCTTAAATGCTTTTTCTGTTTCTTCTAAAATAAAGAACATGGTCTTCTAAATTCACGTAGTTATGTTGGTTGATTTCCTTTAAGTATATTTTCTTCATGCTATAACTTTCTTGCATGTGTGCATGTGTATGTGCGTCTGTATGTGCATGTGCGTTTGCGTGCATGAGGGTGCGTGTGTGAGTTTGTGTGTATGACAGGTTGACCTCAGCTATCTTTATTGCTGTCAATACTTTTTTTTGAGGCAGATTCTCTCACTGAACCTGGAGCTCTCTGTTTTATCTGTACTTGCTGGCCAGTGAGTCCCCACGGTCGGCCCACCTGTCTCTGCATCCTCTCCCCATCCCAGTGTGAGGGTGACAGATGCCTGCCACCCTGCCACCCTGCCACCCTGCCACCCTGCCACTCTGCCACACTGCCACCCTGCCACTCTGCCACTCTGCCACTCTGCCACTCTGCCTGGTGTTTTTTATGTGGATGCTGAAAACCCAAGCTCAGTTCCTCATGCATACACAGCAAACACCTCAACCACTCACCCATCTCCCAGTTCCAAGATCACTGTCTTTAGTGGTATTCTTTGTCTAAGATAATGTCTTACTTTTTAATACTCTATAATGTATTAATTATTAACATATATTGATAATATGCTACAGTTTGACCTTACTAATATTTTATTACGTAATTTAAATCTATCTTTAAAAGACAACTCTGCCTTTAATTTTCTTGTACTCTTGCTCACTTGTTCTGGAGTAAAGATTATCTAAGCCTCCTAAAGACATGTGAGTTTCTTTCATATTTGAGATTTCAGAGAATTCATCTGTAAAACTGCCATGGCCTGGGGCTTTGGGGAAAAGCAAAGGTTTGCTTTCCCCTAAAAGTCTGTAGTTCTCACTAGTTGACTGACGTTTATATTTCTGATTGTGGTAATTTTGACATTATATAAGTTGGAGAAAATTGTGTATTTTACCTGTTTTAAAGAAAGTTTTTTTGTTTTGTTTTGTTTTGGTTTTTCGAGACAGTTTCTTTGTGTAGCCATGGCTGTCCTGGACTCACTTTCTAGACCAGGCTGGCCTTGAACTCACAGAGTTCTGCCTGCCTCTGCCTCCCGAGTGCTGGGTTAAAGAAAGTATTTTAAGGTTTTGAATTAATTAACATGTAATTATTCAAGATATTAGTATGTTTTTAAGTATGTTTACTTATTTTAGAGGTAATTGCTCCTTTCTATTCTGTAATGATTTATTTGTATTTTTTCATACTCAATCTGTCAAAGGTCATCAAAATTATTCAAGAACCCAATTATAATTTAATCCATTTCAACTTTTTATTCTTGTCTGTTATACTGACTTTTTTTCTGGATCCAGCCTTATTTTCATCTCTTGTTCTTTGTGTTTTCCAACTTCTTACCTTCCCAGCTTTTTACGCTTCATTTGGTCTTCTTTGCTATTCGGTGCATTTGAAACTATAAATATCTCTAGGTGTTGCTTAAGATTTTAAAATTTCACATATTTTGACATCTACATTTTCATGGTTTGTTCACTCCTAAACCTTTGTGTTTACCTTATTTTAAAATAGGGCTGATTTTAAATATGGGCATTTAAGTATAGGCCGTTTTTAGACATATGAAGTTATTAGAAAACTTAGAAAAGATGTGGATTTCTCTAAAATCTTATATATCTTGGATATGAAACCTCAGTCAGATGTCTAACTGGCAAAGATTTTTCTCCCCTTCTGCAGGCTGTCTCTTGATTATTTTCTTTGCTGTGTAGAAATATTTTGATTTCATAGGAAGAAAATTTTCACTTCATTCTAAGATTTTAGACATTTTAAATAAAGTCTTAGTCGAAAATGTCCCAAAATTAAGGAATGAGATGCCAAAATAGATGCAAGAGGCATTGATGACAAAAAAAAAAAAAAAAGGACTGGAAAAGAGCACATTTCCTCATTTACATAGTAATTAAACCACTCAGTATATTGAACAAAGAATTCATATTGAAACCAGCAAGAGAGAAATACCAAATCACATGTAAAGCCAGACCCATTAGAATAACAGCAGATTTCTTAATAGAAATTTTAAAAGTCAGTAGGGCTTGGAACTGTGCACTTCAAATTCTAAAACATAACAGTGAACAATCAAGACTACTATACCCAAAAAAACTATCTGCCACAATCCAAGGAGAAAGAAGCTTTCCATGATGAATGCAGGCCAAAGAAACTCATGACCGCTAAGCCAACAGTACAGAAGATACTAGACAGAGTCCTTAGAATGAAGTATGCCACATCATGAGGCTACAAGAAGGAATGAAGGACTCTTCCCTGTTTTCTCACAGCTTATCCCTCCCTTAGAATGAAATAGTCAAGTGGACAGTGGTCTCCAAGAGGACTGTCTGCCTCTGGAACACAGCAAGAATCGTCAGTAAGTGTTGACTAAATGAATAATGGATAGTTCATTGAGGAAGATTTAATCTATATGAAACTTTCCTTTGGGGACATTAATCTCTGTTGTTTTCAAGTGTGTTTAGTAACATCCAAGTCCCAGGAGAATATTACTAACACAACCATTTCTCTAGAGGGGCATTTGCTTTCCCCTTGTCTCTCTTGAATGCAGACGGTTGGGTTCTGTGTGGAAAAACCACACAATCCAATCCATTTAAGATTATGAACTCTCTGAGCCCCATTAAAACCAGACTAAATAAAGTATATGAACAAAAAACCTGATGAAGCTCCCCCCCCATGGCTTGTCCATAACATATTTCTCTACCAGTCTATTAAGGAAAAGATTGCACATTTGAAACTAAATCCAGGATTTCAGAGGCATGCATGCCTTTTTACTCACCTGGTGCCAAACCCTGCATCATATGGGCTGCAAAGGAATGTTGATGTCTGTGACAAAAGCCCAGCTATTCTGATTCTTTTCAGGTCAAAGCCTCTGTGTTCCAGAAATTTCTCTGGAGATAAGCATGGAAAGTAGAATGAGCTATATTTATAAAATAAGACAAAAAAATTATGCACAGTGTATGGATAACATGCTAGCACTGTTTGCCCGGCTAGTGAGATGCTTTTCCCTGTTCTCTGCCAAGCCTCTCAGAAATTTAATTAAAAATGGCTTTGATGGTGTGTATCCAAGGGAAACCAAGTCCTAAGGTTAACTAAGGAAGGAACGAATGCTTACAGCAGGCTGCTATGATCTGAACGAGGAGAACACGGTAGTATTTTGAGACACTGGAACAGTGCATGCCAAGACACAGCCAATGGCTTGAAGAATTTGTCTAGAAAGACATTTCTGTGAAGCAGAGAATATGAAATACCAAAAGTGAAAACATTTCACCCAATATAACTTAAAAAAAAAAAAAAACTTTTGCTTCTTGAGACAAGGTGCGATGGTTGGTTTTTGTCAAGTTGACACAAACCTCGACTTATCTGGGAAGTTGAGAAAAATGCCTCTACCAGATGGGGGTATAGATAAGTCTTTGGGGGTATCTACTTGATTGATATGAATGGTGCCACCCCTGGGCAGGTGGTGCTGAGTTGTAGAAGAAAGCAGTCTGAGAAAGCCCTGGGAAATGAGCTAGTTACCAGTGATCCTCCATGGCCTTTGCTTTAGTTTCTGCCACCAGATTTCTTTCTTGAGTTCCTCCCCTGATTTCCCTTAGGGATGGAGTGTGACCTGAGGTTTGTGAGCTGAAATAAATCCTTTCCTCCCCAAGTTGCTTTTAGTCATGGTGTTTTAATCATAGCAATAGAAACCCTACCTAACTTGTAACCCACGCTGGCCTCAAACCACTGACAAGCTTCCTGCACCAGCTGCCTGGGAGTTGTGTTTCTAGGCACACACCCCCAAACCCACATGACTTTCTATGGAGAGTCCCTCAATTATTCCTTAACATTGCTGATCTCTACAGCCTTCCAGGTTAAGCATTCTGTGTTCTAAATTTCAGTAACAACAGTTGTTTAAATAAATTTTATTCAGTCAGCTCTCACACAATTCTCCATGGTGTCTCTGTGTGTTGCCTTGGGCTCTAATTGTGACCTGGGAAAAGAATACAACTTTCGTTCAAGTTCAACTTGAGCAGGTTAGTTTTCAATTGGCATGGAGTTTGGCAGAGATTTAATCCATCTGTGGGTCAATTTGTGACACTATGAAACAGAGCGGGGGCTACTGGGTTCCTGTGAGGGCTGGGTGAGCTCACACACGGGAGTGTTTGCCAATCACCATCTGGTGTGAATAAAGCCAGGTCCGGGGGAGATGACTCAGAAGCAAAGTTTAAGGGGCACCGAGAAATTTGGCATCAAATTAATATTTCAATGATATATTTTTAAAAATTAAATCAAATTAACAAAAAAAGAAAAAAAAAAAGTCACGACTGACAAAGTACCCAAAGCTTAGCTCTGGGTCTGTTTGATGAAGACACAGGGCAAACACTGGGCCACCAGACTGTCACTGTCAGGTGGTTTCCAGCAGCTGGCTTCAGAGATGGCGTTGCTCTGCCTCTGCCTCCTCACCATCCAGCTGTTTTCTCCCTTCCCTGAGCCTCCACTCCCACTTTCTCTTCATGACCCGCCCCCGACCTTTCTTCTTCACCTTCCCCGCTTGTCCTGTAAGGGGCGCTGTAGTTCTTTGGTTGGATGGAAGAGCGTTTGTGCCTCAGTTTTCCTGATGCTAGCTAGACTGATGATGCCCCAAATACTCTCTGAGTCCCCAAAGCCATGAGACACTGAGAGAGGCATGGCCTCTGAGGCGAGACGCCCACGCACCGTCCAGTCGGATGGCAAGCCCTTGCTTAGAACCTGCAGGTGTCAACGAAACAAAAAGGTAACCAATGTTTAAACGTGAGCTAGATGAAGCAAGACAAATGGGTCTGGAACATGTACCTATGCCAGAGAACTCCCTCAGGGTCTCCTCTCCTACCACAAGCACAGGGACAAATTGCCTTACTGTCGTTGCCACCATCTAATCTCTGTTTTTACCAGTGCTAGCTGCAGTTTACTGGCTGCTAACCATATGCTACTTGCTTAACATACAGGATTTCATTCAATCCATGCAATATCCTTTGTAGATAGGAGTTACTATCCCACTTACCACTCAGGAAATTCAATATTAGGGAGGTTCTTATAGTTAGGAATAATTCTTACCCATTTGTTCATTCAATAAATATTATATATATTGTATATATAGTATACAGTATATATGTTGAATATATATACATATATATAATTGTATATTTATATATACAATAACCACGGCTTTTGGCATCTCTGGATAACAAAATAGGTCAGTTGAGTGTTATGGATTGACTATTCTAGACCCTCCAAGTTTCATCATAAAATGTAATGTAATCCCCTAGCAACAAGCAAGAGTGTTGGGAATGGGGAGAAAACCACAAGAACTCCATTTTGTGAGTGTGTACACTGGTTCCTTATGAAGACCTGACCCTGTGTACCTTCTGTCATATGAAGATAGGAGTCCTTCCCTTCAGGAGAAGCCGTCAGTGTTAACAATGCTGGAATCTGAGGCAGAGCCCTAACCTGACACCAGACCTGTCAGCCTTGATGTTGGGCTTCCAGGCTGAGAAATAAATGTCTGTGGTTTGTAAATCACCTGGTCCAGAGCGTCTGGCTACACAAATGGGCTAAGCTTGCTCAGGTGAACAGAAATCAGATGCATAAGTGATGTGTAGAAGCTCACAGAATTCCACGGAGATGTGGCTATTGCCCCCCAGGAGTCATGACGGATCGAGACTGACAGGAGAGCTGTCAGCGCCGACTCCACTGTCCAGGGCTCAGGAAGATTCCAGCGGCACTGCAGCCACTAGACCCTCGGGGTTCACAGTCCCCAACTGCTACTGTCACTAGAGACCCCTCCCACGGTCTTGCTGCTTTTGCCTGTTAGCTCTTCCTCTGAAACTTCAACTTTCACATTTGCATTTTTGGGAAAGTGTAAGTAATCTCTCCACATTCTTTTTTTTTTTTCAACAGTTATTTATTTCTTCAAGTTACATCTCAATCACAGTCCCACTCTCCTACCCTCTTCCCCCTCTCCCTCCTATCCTCTTTTTTAAAATTTAAGGTATATCTCCCCCCCCAACATCTCCCACTTTTAGTCCAATAAAAGGCTCTTTTTCTTATAACAATAAATACAGTACAAAACAATAAGAACAATTAGGCAACAATTATGAAAATTATAAGGTATAAAATATATTCCCAATGTCCAATCCATACGCATTTGGCAAATGATAATAAAATTCTATTTTCTCTCTTGAGTTTAAAGTTCTATACCTAACTCAGTTTCCATCCTAACTTGCATTACCAATTTAAAAAAAAACTTCTTAGACCCAGAACATCCTTTTAATTTCTAAACAACTTAAAACTTAACTGTGAGACTATAACTATCTAGTATTGAACAATATCAGAGACCTGAGAAGGATAAATGAAACCGAACTTTTAAGTTATTATTTAACACTTATTTATTACTAAATTCACTTATAACAAACACCAACAATTTCTTAACTATTAATCCTATAAATTCCTTCAACCCCTTTAACCTATCCACTAAACCTATTGATAATCATAACAACTACTTTCATAACCTTTTAGAATGATACAGTCTCTGGGGCAGGTCCTCAGTCGTCAGGAAACCAGTCTCGGGGGTAGACTCTTTAACGCACTTAGCAGTCCTTTTTCTGGAATAGCTCAGACGCAGGTTCGTCAGGGTAAATTGGCTATCGAAGTCTCACTTTAAATAAGGCTTGAGGCTTTCTTCTCTCTGGGAGACCTCAGCGTCTGTAGGCCACCTTACTTCCTTCGTATCAGCAACTCTGCCGTTCTGCCTCAGTCTTTAAAGCTGGCCACAGTTCCGTTCAGGCCACTGTTCGGACAGGTCAAACCCCTCTAGGCAAAAGCTGAGCCACAGGGTTTAGTCCTTGGCCTTTTGCTGTCTTGCCGAGGCTTTCTCTGCTCACCAGCTTCCTTCTGCCACAGGGAGATCTGGCCATTGGTCTACCAGAACTTTCTCCAGCAGGACTCTCGGAGCTCTCTCATATCGGGGGCCCTTAGCACACAGCGCTCTGGGCTCATCCACTTGTCCTTAAATAGGATCACTCCTTGTTCCACCTGCTTCAGCTTAATTTGGGCTCTGCCCACTTAGCAGTTGAAAGCAATGCCAGCTCATAAAGTCTTTCCTTGTTTCACCTGGCTTCAACCTTGTTTTTCAGTCCAAAGAGACTCCCCTCATTTCACCTGACTTCATCCATAAGCTGATAAGCTAATTGCTCACAGCAGTTGATCTTCATGCCCCGAATTAAGAGACTGTATCAGAAACTTAGGTATTCACTAAATCTAACTTGTATTAACCTATCAGCCCCTACAGATAAATGTATCTGAATAACCAGGAAGTGCAGAGCAAGCAGCTTCCAAAACTAAGAAATGACAGACAACTGACTGCCTGGACAGTCTCCAATTTCTCTCTATAACATTGTAACATTTATCTTCAGCCTTTTGGCCCGGTATCTCTGACAGGCATTATTTGTAAAGCAGGAATTATGAAGGACTTGCCCACCTTGTCTTGGCAGAACTAGGCTGTCAACTTACCTGCTTCCTAGTTTTATCTTTTTCGGGCAGCATTCTGTATACAGTTGAAGCACGGACTTTTTCTTGCCCAGTAACTAACTTGCTACTAATGCAGCCTTCTACAAATGAAGATCCTTTGATGCTCATCATCTACTTGGAGTAGAATGGGAGGTGTGGTCAGGAGCTGACATGTCTCAATATCAAAAAAAAAGTTAAGAAAACATCTTAAATGCTGTACTCTACAGATCTCTTGAGGTGTTTGAAGACTATCTATCTGTCTCCATATATTTGAATAAGCAAATGTTGCTTGTCTCAGGGTTCTAATGGAATGAAGGGATCTATAGACGTCTATGAAAAGAGGGGCTCTGGCTCTCCAACAAAGGACTCATCTCAAAATATGAGCAGGGACTTCAGATGCTGGTAGAGCCAAAAGAATGGCAGGTGACCCTGCACTGAGTCCTTGCCCTTCAGCTGCTTACACCCTAACAGAAGATACACACAGATGACCAAGGTACATATAAAATCCCAGCAGGGTGAGGATGTGGAGCAAGAGAAACACTCCTCCATTGCTGGTGGGAGAGCAAACTTTTACAACCACTTTGGAAATCAATCTGGTGCTTTTTTAGAAAACTGGGAATAGTTCTACCTCAAGACCCAGCTATACCACTCCTGGGCATATATCCAAAAGATGTTCCACCATACCACAAGGACACTTGCTCAACTATGTTTATAGCAGCTTTATTTTTAATAGCCACAATCGAGAAACAACCAAGATGTTGAATGAATGATAAAGATAGAACTGAAGAATGGATAAAGAAAATGTGGTACATTTACACAATGGAATACTACTCGACTATTAAAATCAAGGGTGTCATGAAATTTGTAGCCAAATGGATGGAACTAGAAAATATCATCCTGAGTGAGTAACTCAGACCCAGAAAGATGCACATGACAGGACCCTAGTGTAGCTGTCCTCTGAGAGGCTCCACCCAGCAGTGAATTGAAACAGATGCTGAGACCCATAGTCAAACGTTAGATGGAGATCATCTTGAAGTCTTCTGGAAGAGTTGAGAGAAGGATAGAGGGACCTGCAGGGGACAAGAACTCTACAAGAAGACCAACAGAGTCAACTAACCTGGGCCCATGGGGGCTTACAGATGCTGAACCACTAACCAAAGAGCATGCATAGGCTGGACCTAGACCCCTACACATATGTAGCTGATGAGCAGGTTGGTCTTCATGTGAGTCCCCTAGCAATTGGAGCAGGGGCTGTCTCTGACATGAACTCTGTTGCCTGCCTTTGAATCCCTTTCCCCTAGCTGGGCTACCTTGTCTGGCCTCATGAAAGAGGAGGCACTTAGTCCTGATGAGATTGGATGTGCTGGGGTGGGTCGGTGGAGGTAGAGTGCTCCCTTTCTCTGAGGAGAAGGGAAAGGGGGAATGAGGGAAGAGTGTGGAAGGGTGGGACTGGGAGAAGAGGGGGAAAAGGACTGTGTGTGGTAAGTGTGTAAGGTGAATAAGTAAATAAATTAATGAAAAAAAGAAGAAAAAAAGAAAAGAAATGCAGAATGACCCAGACAAAGAATACTCATAACCAGAGAAGGATGCTTCCTGATGGAGTTGGGGGCCCACTCAGCTGCAGATAACATGATTTTAAAGAGAACATCAGGTCTGGGGAGATGGCTCAGTCAGTAAAGTGCTTGCCATGTAAGCATGAGGACCTGGGTTAGAAACCCCAGTACTCATATAAAATCGAGAAACAGTGACATCCCACCTTTAATTCTTGTGTCCAAGGAGCAGAGATGCGCAGATCCCTGGAGCACCCTGGTCAGCCACGCTAACCAATGAGCTCCAGATTCAGGGGCAGATTCTGCCTCAAAGAACATAATGAGGTGGAGAGCAACTGAAGAAGACCCAGGGCAGAGACCTCCAGCCTCCACATGCATGTACACATGCATCACATACATGTTCAGGAATGTGTACACACGGCACATATATGCACACACCACAGAGTAGTTGAAAGAACGGGACACACAGACACAGATGCACAAGATGTGCTGGTAGGGACGAGCGATGAGCGCTTGCCTTGTGCTGAGTCACAAAGAACAGGTGGCAGAAGGCATCCACGGGGGTGAGGTCACAGTGGCCGCCCAAGCCTGTGGCCATGGTGCAGGAAAGGAGCACTGGACTTGGGAGTAATCACAAAGGAAGGACGAGCTGGGCTGTTTAGTGCCCAGTAGTTATACTTCTTCACCAGTGTCTGGGTACTGTTTGGGGCCATTTGTCTCTTCTGTCACACAGTGACTTTCATGAGACAAGGGACCGTGTCCCCATCCCTCCCTATCATTATAGAAAGCGACGTCCACAGCACTGGTTTCAGAGAGAGGGCTCAGTAGATATTTACTGAGAGGAAGACCATTCGATTCCCAAACAGAACAATGATACACAATTAGAGAAGGGACGGGTTGAGCAAAGATGAACCGAAGGCCTTTCCATATGCTGAATTTGAAGGAACAACTTGGGAGACATCCTTCAACAGGTTTTTAAAGGTGAGTGAAAAATTGTTTCTAGTCTGTTATAAAATCAAGCAGATGTGTATATGTGCAATAGTTAATTCATGACAAGCATTCATTGCAACGATGGGGTTTTACATATACAGTGTAAAAAAAATGGCCGTGGGGGAAAATGGGGATTCCTATTACTTGTCGGACTGTTAGAACATTGTCTTGACTTGTACAAATACTTAGGACAGTGCTTTATGGTCTGAAAAGAAAGGCCTATGCTCCCTAAGGAGCTCTGTCCCCTACCCCCTCACAGTTATAGTATGAAACATAAGAGTGGACATACAGTCCAGATTGAGAGAAGAAAATAATTCACATAGAAGATGCAGACTGAGTCTGTGTGGTCCACAAGGAGATACCCCGACAGCCAGGATATGTGAGAAATTGTTCTTTAGGCTTATACTGTTGTTTATTTCAAGAGATGACTAGTTTTTATGGTCAGTTCTTGGTAGGTAGGGTTGATACCAGTCTTGCTGCTCTGGGGACACATGCCCCAAGCAGGATTGGAGGATGCTGGAAACACAGGATTTAGGGAATTACTTGAGTACTGGAGGGGCCATTCAGCTCCCTTGGTGGCTGCAGCCAGGTGACAAGGAACATTTTATAAATTAGGTTGTGCTGGCCAGAATAAGAACAATAGCTTCACTGAAGTTAACTGTTTCTCTCCCAGGGAATGATTTCTGTTTGTAGTGTCTCTCTTGAATTTATTTGGAAATGAAACTGAATTTGAGTTCCAGTTATCTTACAAGAAGTTAAATACAAATGGAACTGCATTTCAGGAAGGGAAAGCCACACTGACATTTTTTTTCTTTTTTTTTTTTAATAATTTATTTTTTATTTCTTCAAGTTACATCTCAATCACAATCCCCTCCCTACTCCCCCCTCCAGTCCCACCCTTCCACCCTCTTCCCCCTCAACCCCCCATCCTCTTCCCTTCCTTTTTTTTTTTTAGTTTAAGGTATTTCTTTTTTCCCCCAACAGCTCTCCCTTTCAGTCCAAAAAATGGTTCTTTTTCTTATAACTATAAATACAATACAAAACAACAGAAATAAATAGGCCACGATTATAAGAGTTATGTGGCTTAGCATACATTCCCAATGTCCAGTCCATATGTATTTGGCACCTGACTTTAACATTCTACTATCTAACCATCTCCATGAGTTTAAAGTTCTATATCTAACTCAGCTTTCATACTAACTTGCCTCATAATTTTAAAAATATCTTCTTAGATCCAGAACACCCTCTTGATTCCTAAACAACCCAAAATTTAACTATGAGACTCTAGGTATCTATTCTTCAACCACCTCAGAGACCTGAGAGGGATAAATATATCTGATTGTATAGGAAGTGCAGGGCCTGCAGCTTCCAAAACTAAAAAATGACATACCAGTGGCTACCTGGACAGTTCCCATTTTCTCTCCATACCTTCCTACAAGCTTTCACATTGGTACCAGACCCTAAACGCCCCATGGATAGTCACACTTCCCCAGTTTGTGGGGGCAATTTATTCCCTAGTGGATAATAACACATTTGCAGATGACCATACTTCCTTCTTTGCTTTGACTCCTAACAAGTTCTGAGGCAAAAGAATTTCTACATTTTTCTAACTCTGACTCTCAACCTTCCTAATGCTGCAACTCTTTAATACAATTCTTCCTTTTGTGGTGACTCCTCAACCATAAAACTTTTTTTGTTGCTACATTGTAACTGTAATTTTGCTACTGTTATGAATTGTAATGTAATCTGTGTTTTTTCAACAGTTTTAAGTGACCTCTGTGAAAGGGTCATTTGACCCACAAAGGGGTCACAACCCACAAGTTGTAAACCTCTTTTCTAACTTCTCTATCATTTTGATTTCCTTGTCCCCATTTTGCACTTGTTATAATTTCCTGTCAGTAGTCTTGGTGTTCACACTAAAATTTATATGGAAACGAAACTGAATTTGAGTTCCAGGTATCTTATAAGAAGTTAGATACAAATGGGGCTGCATTTCAGGAAGGGAAAGCTACACTGACATTTATAATGGAATTTCCTACAAGCTTTCACATTGGTACCAGACCCTAAAAGCCCCATGGGTACTCACCTGCCTCAGTTTGTGGGGGCATTTTATTCCCTAGTGGATAATAGCACTTGCAGATGACGTACTTCCTTCTTTGCTTGACTCCTAACAAGTTCTGAGGCAAAAGAATCTCTACATTTTTCTAACTCTGGCTCTCAAACTTCCTCATGCTGCAACTCTTTAATACAATTCCTCATGTTGTGGTGACCCCTCAACTATAAAACTATTTTTGTTGCTACTTCGTAACTGTAATTTTGCTACTGTTATGAATTGTAATGTAAATATCTGTGTTTTCCAACAGTTTTAAGTGACCCCTATTTTTTGTGTTCACACTTAAATTTATATTTAATTTGTATATATTTCCTGTATATTATTTATAGCACAAGATATGATATATTAGTCCATTTGGAGTTAGAATAGTAAAATAATAAGATTTTAAAAGTGTGTGGGTACTTTAGACAAAACAAATCTTCCATGAATGAAACAGGTGGGAGATAGGAATGATTTCTTTCTCCACAAGACACTCCTGTACTGAAGAGGGTTGGGACAATAAGGGGGACAACAAGAGCACTTCCAGGCTTCTGTTTTCCCCACAATAGGTTATTGAACATCCAGCCTAGTCCTCCATTTGAATTTATTGCTTGTCCTGGTTGGATGATTTTGTTGTTGTTTATCTGATAACCTGATACAAACTAGAGCCATCTGAGAAGAGAAAACCTCAGTTGAGAAAATGCCTCGCTCATATAACCTGTAAGATGGCCTGTGGGCATTTTCTTGATTTATGATTTATGTGAGAGGGCCCAGCCCGCTGAGGATGATGCAGCTCCTGTGCAGGGGTCATCTTAAAAAGCAGGCTGACACTAAAGATTGGTCCACTATTGCTCAAACTCAAGAGATGGCCCACCTTCCTGGTTGGATTTAGAGTAAGCCATAGGGAGCAAGCCATGGGAAGCAGCTGTTCCTCCAGTGTCTCTGCCTCAGTTCCGGCCCTGACTCCCCTCAATGGTAGACTATGAAATAGAAGTAGAAGTCAAGTAAACCCTTTCTTGCCCAAGTTGCTTTTGGACATTATGCTTATCACAGCAATAGAAACCCTAACTTAGACGTTGCTCAATGTGTGAAATCATTTTGAACATAGTAAATTCTGGGTCAAGCACTCAGTAGTCACCCACTTTCTCTTGCTCAGAGACTAATGCTGGAGGAGCATGCTCAGAGCATGTCTGTTCTGTGACTCCCAAACCCCTCAGTAGTCTGCCCAAATAACTAGAAAAATGTTTGGTTGTCCCCAACTTGGCAATTGTAATGTGACTTGAACGCTTCATACAGGAGACAGTGACGAAGGTTGGGAGTGAGCACCTAGAGGTCACCACTTCCGGGATTGCTCGTGGGAACATCTGCGAACTCAGGGCAGGAAGCTCTGAGACTGTTTTGCAGAGGCAGACTTGAGCTGGAAGGGTGGAACATCCCCAACCCAAAGACCTTTAGCCTCCTCCCAGGGTCCAGGGGCTGTGGCATCTGGTACACTTTGCATTAGGCAACCTAGACCCACTCAGGGTGATTGCACTGCATTGAAGTGCTCAGTGAACCTGACTGTGACTGCCTTTGCTACCTGCATTTGGCCCTGCAGAGGCATCAAGGGCATCAGAGGTGAAAGCAAGCAGGACCCATGGCCTAGGAATAAGCAATTCCTAACAATCTGTAGTCAGAGCTCTCCAAAATCACTTGATAGATAATTAGCCAGAAAAATGAATTAAGGAGGGCCTTGGACTGCTTTGGTTGTGAAAAGAATGTCTCTCTTCAGTTCCATGAGGTGCGGTGAGATGGGAGGAAGGTAGAGACCAGACGATGATTCCTGCAAGTCTGGCCAGCTTCTCTGGGCTTGCTCTGCCTGTGTGTATCTGCTGCGTCTTTGCTGGGTCATAGGGCCTTTACACTGCTCCCCAGAGGGGGCTCCCAATCTACCTTCTCATTCAAATTGCCACCTTGGAGACCCTGACACTAAAGATCAGCCCTGCATTGTTCAAGGCCAACGGATGGCCCAGCCTTCCAGCTTTCTTAAAATAACAAGAGAACATTTGCTCTCTGAAAGTCCAAGGCTGCTTCCAAATTTAAAAAAGAAAAAGGAAAAAAAAAAAAGCAGGAGAGGAAAGCGTTGAAAACAAAACTCTTGGAAGTGGGCTCCTGCAGCAACACACAGAGGAAAACAGGAAAGCAATCGAATATCAAAAATAGATGATTTCCTGTGTGAAGTTCCTCGCTGACCTTGTTGATTAGAAGCTGCTTGTGCTGGCAGGCCTGCCACTTTCTGTCTTCATGAGACTTCACACCATCTGACAGCTCTCAGGCTTAGAAACCCACCTCTGGGTTGCCCCCACAACTGCCTGCTGGCATCAAATCTCTTTTTTCCCCACTCCTTGATCCGTGATGCCTATCAGAGAACAAGTGCTGGTCCTCTGCTTCTTCATTCTTCTTCATCAAGGAGAGAACTGTGCATTGCAGATGCTCCAGAGCACCTAGGAATTTGTGTGCTATCTATGCCCAAGACCTAGCATCTTAGAGGACGAAGCGTCTGCCACCAACATAGCGAGAGAAGAATGATGGAGACAGGCCTGCTTCACTGGGCTGAGAGAGAGTGTCTGCCCATGAGTGTTCCCCCACGGAACATGCCAGCAGCTGGCAATGCTAAGCTCCTGGGTCTTACCAGGTCCCCAGTGAATTTATATTCTAATTTGAAGACATAGACAAGAAACAAGGAGCCCAGTCAGTAAGTCAGTTACATGGACTGTTAGGATAAGGAGACAGAAAAAAAGGAGGAGAGTTGGTTAAGGGGAGTTAGAAAGAAGTTAGCATTGAATAAGATAGAGTGCCTAGGCAAGAAGATGGTATTTTAAAAGACTTGGTGGAAAGGAAGGAGCTAGGAGGTCATCTTGGGAAAGAGTGGTCAGGTTGACACAGCAGGCTGTACAGAGGCCCCGGGGGCAGAACCATTATGATCTGTGGACAATACATTTTGTTTTGTCCTTCTCTCCTTCGCCATCATGAAAGTTGAGTCACTTTCTATGGGAATCATGAAAGTCGAGGAGTCACATTCTGTGGGCAGCAGAGGGCTAGCTTTGAGCAGCAGGAGGAAGAATGAAAAGGTGGGAATGAGTCAGCTGTTAGAATTGGTGTGATCAGAGGTAAAAGGAGAGGTTAATGGATCAGAATATAAATGAGCTTTCCAGGATTCTACCCCCCCTCCCCTCTGTCCCCCGCCCCACCACGGGAAAGAATAAAACCTGGAATTCAAAGGGCATGCCCAGGACAAATCGCCAGGCAACAGAGAAGCCCCGTGCATCCTGGCGCTCTGCCGGCTTCGCAGGCCTCAGTGACTCCCAAAGCACTCCTGGAATTTGGCGGAGGATCACAGACTCCTCAAGCTGGATTCTTCCTTCCCAGCTGTGCTTGATCCTCGATGCCCTTCTCCATCACCTTGGCTGGGAGTTTTCTTAATAACTTTCTTTTCAGAGGCATTCTTGAAGTGGATCCAGGCCAGGGTGAAGACTGACACCCCTGAAGACTTCTGTGTTCCCCTATCATGGAGGCAGAAGGATTGGCACCTCCCCAAGCTTCCAAGTGAGCCCAATTGTCAAAAGCCTATAGGAAGCTCTGTTGAAATCCCTCAGAAATGCCCCTTGTTCATGGGAAAGTGTCACTATGTCTTGCTAGCCTCCTCATCCCCACAGCCTCTCTTTCTGAGTCCTCCTCTTTGCTACTGCATACCTTGTGCCTTTTTGGCTAAGGCTTTGCTTTCTCCCATGGCTAGGTGTGTGTTCCCATCAACTCAGAATCCTCTTCTACAGCTCTCTTCTTGGCTCATGCCAACATATCTTTCAAATTTCCCAACACCCTACATTAGTCACGTTTCTCACTGTTGTGAGAAGCAAAGATTCATTTTGGCTCACAGTTCAGAGAATCTGAGTCCACCACGGCAAGGCATGCAGAGTACACAGCACTTGGAAGTGCATATTGGGGGCTCCTCCATCTTAATGAACAAGGAGCAGAGAAGTAGGTAACCTTTGAAGGCTTGCCCCTGGTGACCTGCTCCCACCAACCAAGTCTTATATTCCAAAGGTTCCATATCTTCCCATTTATACTGCCACCAGTCAGAGACCAAGTATTCAGACACATGAGCATGCAAGGGACAGTTCCCATTCCAGTTATGGCACCCGTCTTCAGCCTGGAAGGTGATACTTCCGGGACATAGTGTTCTCTTGGCACACAGTAAGTGTTCAATAAAACTCGGCACTTTACAAATCCATTTGATGAATAAATCCACAGAAAAAGAAGCCAAAGTTAATAGGAAAAAATTATCAAGACCAAAGAGCAATGTCCCCACTAGGAAGAAAAGAATACCACAGGACAGATAATACTTCCATGTGAGTTCTTATTTAGGAGAACACTCAGACTTTAGTAGTCACTTTCTGCCTTGGAATAAAAAAAGAATGTGGCTATTGGAGGTAGCTGAGGCTGACAACAAAGCAGAAGACAGAACAGCAATGTGCACCCAGAAGAGCCAAGCACACAAGAAAACGCAGCTTCCCCTAAGAAGCTGAACTGCAAGAAGGTCCTCTTAACTTCTCTCTTTGTCTCCATCTGCTCCAGAAGATCCAGGCCAAGTCACAGAAACCTTGTCCAAGACAGAACAGTGGGGACCCTGGGAGACAGGGATAGGCAGGCAGGTGTCTATATGACAAGGGCCCTGGCACAAGCCTGCACAATAGGAGCATATGCATGTTGTCAGGTGCTCTTCTCAGCTGTTGGCTGGATCACTTTTATTAGTCCCACTGTGGTTTCCTGACTGGTTTCCATTCAGGAAGCTTGAAATAATGGTTAGCAGAGGGGCGCATTGCAAAAATAAAAATTCGCCCTCTTTTAACTTTTCCATCTCCTTTAATTCCACTGCCCATCCTTCCTCTTTTGCCAGCCTCCCTGGAGCTCTGCCATGTCTGTGATCAATAACACACTGGGGAGGACCTTCCCTGTGGCTTGATAGAGACCAGGGGCAGGGGGAGTTCTGACCCGGCATGTCTGTGGACTGTGATGTCCTTTTGCAGTGCCCTCACAAACAGAAGTGAGGAAACAGACTGTCATTTATCATGGGGTTTTGCGGAGGATGCTGATAATGGGAAACAGCCCCTGAGGTCACTCCTGTGCAGCAATGGAGTCAGCTGTTGAGTGCCAAGTCAGAAAGGGGAGTTCTCGGTGAAACCTGGTCTGCCTGGAATCTCCCTATTGAGGACTGCACATTTGTGGATGGGATGGGACTACCTTTTGACCTCCTGAAGGCACATACCCCCTTACCTTCTGTGCATCCACACTTTTGGCCTCTAGGAGGAGCTGAAGACTTCTGCCCCTTCCAGACTCAACAAGCCCAGATGCACCCCAAGCAAGCGTGCTATTAAGTGTAAGAACAAGGGTGAAACCTCTTGGTGTGATGGCAACTTTGTGGTATTTGAACAAATCTCTGTAGTAAGGGAATGTAGCATCATGCTTATGCAAACTAGCTCACCTGTCCCTTTTTGGTTAGGTGGGGTGGCCTCAGCATGTTCAGACCACTGAGAAGCATGTTTCTGGAAGGGAGAGGAAGTGTGATGGAATGATGGCGATCCCTGGCATTGTGTCTCCTTTGATCTGAGTATTCTCTTCCCTTTCAATCCAGTACATGAAATCTGCTATCACAGCTTTGCCCAAAGGAAGCTTGTCTAATGGGTTTTCCGCAGAGCTGTATAGACACAATTCCAGGGAAACATTCCTGAGACCCTCACTAGGTGCCCATGTAGAAAGATGCCAAGCCAAATGCATGACATTGTCCACAAAAGAGAAACCATGCCAGCCTCTAGTAGGCACATGGCTACTCTGTACTCCCTTCAGCTTCCCAATAGCTTCCATGTGGCTAAGTTCAGGGCTCATGGCTCAGACCTCATCTGTCTTGTAGTTCAAGGTACATCATGAGATCCTGTTTCAAAGATCAACAAACAAATGAATAAATGAATGAATGAATGAATGAATAATAAATAAATCACCTCCAGGAGGGCATGGCTAGTGAGCTAAGAGCAATCAGGTAAGGATTCTCCAGAAGCCTGGAGAAGAAAGGGCTTCGAGAGAGGAGAAGTTATCATCTGGGTCAAGTGATGCTGATAGGACAGGACCACTCTCCTTCACCCATTGAAAGTTCGACTCATTCTTTCAACTCCCACAGCACTTCCCGCTTAACCTCTTTCCTGAATTCTCCAGGTCGAATAAAGGGCTTCCCGACTCGTGATTTGGGCATTATTAGCATTATTTATGATGCTAGCATTTTTTTCAGCTCACCTCATGGAAATATAGCACCCCCTGTGTTGTTCGGATCGAGGTTTTGTCACAGCTAGTTGAATGATATTGTGTAAGTAACAGAGCTTCCCTGTGTCTCAGTATCCTCCTCTGTAAAGTGGGGGACAAGAACAGTTCACAGCTCACAAGGTTTTATGAGAATTAAATATACAAAGATAGGAAACAATTAAGACAGTGAATCCACCTGGGGGGCTCTCAGCAACCCCCCCATTTCTGTCTACTTGACTTCTGTAGGGTGAGGCCTAAAGCTGAATGTCTTTATTTACTTTAATTTTATAAACCAGTGAGCTTATCTTTTTTTTTTTTTTTTGGTTTTTCGAGACAGGGTTTCTCTGTGTATCCTTGGCTGTCCTGGACTCACTTTGTAGACCAGGCTGGCCTCGAACTCACAAAGATTCGCCTGCCTCTGCCTCCCAAGTGCTGGGATTAAAGGCGTGCGCCACCACCGCCCGGCTGAGCTTATCTTTTTTTAAAAAATAGTTTCTCAACTTGGAAGTACAGGAGAATTAAATCTATGATAGGCATTTCTTGATACTATGAACAATTTCATTGACTTTAATCTAAGAGAATAAATGTGTGACAACAGATGTTACACTGAACTGAATATGACTCTCCTTTATTGGAACGAATTCAACCCACTTTAAGGAACAGAAAGATGAGAATGATGCCCTAACTTTATACATATGTGCTCATTCTTCACTGTCCATGGGAGAACTGGTTGTAGTTTCTCCCCCCAACCCATTACCAACATCCTTGGCTACGTGGCTCCCTCGTCTAAAGTGGTTAGGATCTATATAGTCCTTCCCTTCTACATGCTAAACCATGTCCTAGTTGTAATACCAAGACACTGTAAATGTTATGGACATTGTTGTGCTGTGTTGTTTGGGTAATAACATTGTTGTAGTGCATTGCTGAAGTAATAGTGAGCCGGGAAGTATCTGCAAACCTTCACAGAATGTATAACTTAACAAAAAATTCATTGGCTGAGTCTGTAGATGTTCAGGGGCCACTGTACATGATTAACTTATGTGTTCTATGTTTTGTATCATTAGGTATCTACTTTCTAAGTCTCCTGGGCATTTTTTAATGATTTTTAATTCATTTAACTCATTTCTTGTTGTAATACAAAATACAGGACCTTAGACACAGACCATTACTGTCCACTTATTGAAATCCTGCCCCTCAATCTTGGAATGACGGGACTATGTATAGTTTCCATATTCACTGAATCGTTAGATCACTCACCAGGGATATTTGTGAGTTCTTGGTCCATCCTGAAGCTACCTGTCCTAGTCTAGAGAGTGCGAGAGGTCTAGAATGGTCTCCTCAGCTTCCTTCTGAGACCCAGCTTGGGCTATTTGCCTCTCATCCTTGCCGAGTGTGCTACTCCCCACTCCACTTTGCTGTTCTTGGGAGATGCAATCACATCTGCTCCTCATTGTGTTGATAATTTGATTTTGAATGTAGTTCCCTAAGTATTTAATCAGGTGTGTAGGTGAAGAGATGAAAAGTGGAAGATGGATGATTCTGAATATTTATTCAGAAAACAAATTAGGCAATACTCACTCCGTCTCTTCTCCAGACACCAACATCCTCTTATTCTTCACTGGCCTGAGACCCTTGGTCCCTGAAGATGAAGCCTGGAACTACAGCTTAATCCCCATGAAATTAATTGTTTCTTCATACCCAATAGTGTGCTCATCCTACACCTTAGATAAACAGGCACTGAAGTGGTTTATACATGGGCTTGTTTTACTTCTGAAAGACGATCCTTAAAGTAACTTCAGAAAACAGAAGGTCAACACTAGAGATAAAAAGAAGCAGTGATTATGTTTTTTTAACCCAAATTCCAGTAAATTAAGATGCTGTTGACAGAGCTGTAAAATAATCTTCTGCTAGCTGATAATTCGAGTGTTTCAGAACAATAAAAGCTACAAGAGAGATGCCAGTGTCTAAGCTCATTTTCCCTAAGAGGGCTAAGATGAATTAAGTAAGTTTCTAATGGCTTCGGGGACACGCTAGGATATAAAACTCTGGATCTAGAACTCTTAAGACAAAGAAATGTAATATTATAGGTCAGATATTAAATGTTTCCCAAAAGCTTGGAAGGCTTAGTCCCTAAAGTAGGGGTGTTCAGAAATAGGGTCTTTGGGAGCTGATTAGACCACGATGCCTCTGACCCCACGAATAGACTAATCCACTTACAGCATCATGGCTTTTTGTGTTGTTTTCCCCTTTTATTAAACACAGATTCTTTTATGATGCAATATAATGTGGATACAGTTTTGCCTTCCTCTTCTCCTTGCAGTTTCTCCCTACCTCCTCTCACAGCAAGATCTACTCCCTTTCTGCCTCTCACTAGAGAAGAGCAGACAGCTACATCTGCAGCAATATCGATGGCTAGAGACTTACAAGTTGAAGAAAGAGGGACACAGAAGGTTTCTGTGACAACACCTCTCCCACCCCCACCAAAGTAACAGCCTAGACAGAAAGCCATCAAAGAGAACTCTTAAAAATTGTGATAAGGATGCTGAGGTGTAGCTCTCCACAATTAATGGCTTCTGGCAGGGGTGGGTAATGCAGGACTCAGTTTCCCTTAAGGGATTGGGAGTTTGAAGTTTGAGAATGCTCTAATGAGTGTATGGACAAAACAAATTGGACTAGTTTTCTTCTTCTCCTCCTTCTTCACCTCTTTTTCTTCCTCTTCCTTTGGCAGGGGGAGAGGTTACAAGGGTGGTGGGATGGATCTGGGAGAACTGGGAAGTGAGTATGATTTGGGTGCATTACATGAATTCCCAAGTAATCAATAAAATTGTTATTTGGTGGAGGGAGAGAAAAGAACAGGCTTCTAGGAGATAATAACAAAGCTAAATATAAAAAGATAAATCAGAAACCATCATCTTGAAGTTGGATAAGACAAGCCAACAGAAAAATAAAAGAGTCCCAAGAGAAGGTACAATAATCAGAGACCCATTTGTTTACACATTCAAGAATTCCATAAAAGTACTAACCTGAAAGCTACAGTATATATTTAGAGGACCTAGCACAGACCTGTGCAGGCCCTGTGCTTGCTGCTTCAGTCTCCGTGAGTTCATATGAGCTTTCCTCAGTTGTTTTAGAGGGCCTTGTTTTCCTGGTGTTCTCTGTGCCCTCTGTCTCTCCCACTCCTTCTGCCTCTTCTTCCACAGCATTCCCTGAGCTCTGAGGGGAGGGATTTGATGGAGACATACCATTTGGAACTGTTACAAAGTCTCTCTTTCTGCATCATGTCTAGCTGTGGATCTCTGTATTTGTTTCCAGCTGGTACAAGAGGAATCCTCTTCCATAATGGCTGATTGAGGCACTAGTCTGTGAGCAGAATATCATTAGGAGTTATTTTATTTCCCCACCCCCTTTTTTAAAGACCAGTAGTATTTGGTTTTATCTTAAGTCTCTGGGTTATCTAGACTCTGGTTCTTGGTCATTCAAGCACTGTCAGGCATGGGTTCTATCTCATGGAATGGGCCTTAAGACAAGTCAGATATCGGTTGATGACTCCCACAAGGTTCGCGCCACCATTGCCTTAACCTATTTTGCAGGCAGGGAGATTATAGATCAAAGGTTTTGTGGGTAGACTGGTGTTTGCTTTTCTCTTTTGGTAGCCTGCAGAGCGGAGCGCCTTTCCATGTCACAGACACCAGTGC
>CAJQZJ010034136.1:1678921-1694867 GCA_907164525.1 Lophiomys imhausi
GAAAGAAAGAAAGAAAGAAAGAAAGAAAGAAAGAAAGAAAGAAAGGGAAACTGAGCAGCCTCGAATGCTCGAGCTGACTCTCAAATCTTCTCAACAGCAAGTGAGGTTAGTAAAACAGAAACAGGCCCAGAAAAGCAAAGTCATTTAAACATATGGACCCAGACAGTAAATTCGTGTCCAGCACTTAAATCCAGTATTAGCAATTTACTAGTGTCCTGCCCTTGCCTACAACATGCAGTCATCATTGGAAACCAGAATGAAGAAGGGATGGTGCCAAGGGCTCTCAAGCTGCAAGTGTGAGTGGCGCTTTTCTGTTGTTGAAGGATAGCACAGCCCAGATGGGGAACTGAAAACCATCCTGCATGTGGCTGCTAGTGAAACCCATTGACCCAAGAAGCCCTGTGGTTCTAGAAACCCTGTCTGTTGACCTGCAGGACCTACTCCCCGCCTTTGGAAGACAGGAACAGGCAGGGTGGCTCACTGTACAGAGGCCCAGTGCTGGCCTGTAGTCACGCTGCTGCCACACCTCAGGTCCCCACCACTCCTCACACACCTCAGAGCCACCTGCAGTCCTTCCATTTCTTGTTCAAAGGCAATACTTTCTCCTGCCCTCCTCCATTTCTCTTCTGCGGGCTCAGACCTATGCATCCAAATGCTGTTCAGATACAATCAAGAAATCCTGTAGAAGTCTTAGACTCAGCTGAGACAAGAGGGGAGTCTTCTCTAATCCTCAGGGCCCACAAAAATGTCACAATGAAGCATGAAACCCTCTTTTTTTTTCTTTTTACACTCAATGTGTGCTATTAAAATGAAAAAGAAAACAATGAAGACTCAGAGGAAAATGATAACACTGAATGATAAAAACAGATGCTGGAGAATCTTCAAAAATGTCCCCAGACTATAGAACAAAGGCGCTGCAAGGATGTTGGTCAGCTTCAGGCAGGCTTCTTTCATGATGAAGACCAGCTCCAGGACTGTTTCAGGAGGTGAGAAGAGAGCCCAGGCTATCTCCTCTCCTCAGACGCACAGTCTTCTTAAGCACAGTTTAAGATCTTTTTACATGAATGGATGTAACTGCTTCTTACCAAACTCTGCGCCAAGTTTCTAGATCTATTTGGGAATCATTACCCCTCTAAAGAAACATGGTGTGTGTGTGTGTGTGTGCGTGTGTGCGTGTGTGTGTGTGTGTGTGTGTGTGTGTGTGTGTGTGTGTGTGTGTATGAGTGTGAGTGTGTATGAGAGAGAGCAGGTATAAATGGGTGTGAATGTATGTGTAACTGTGTGAGTGTTTTGAGTGTGTGTGAATGAGTATGTGTATGCAGGTGTGAGTGAGTGTGTGTGTGTTTATTGAATGCACGTGTTTGTGTTCATGTGGGCATGTACAGGTGTGTGTGCAGCATGTGTGTGCACTTGTGTAGAAGCCAGAGATTGACATTAGGTGTTTAGCTGTCAGCCCATTTCTTGAGAAAGTGTCTCTCACTGAAGCCAGAACTCACTGGTTCCACCAGATTGGTTGGAGAGGGGCCACAGGGGGATCTGTGGTCTCAGTTGTGAGCTGCCTCACCCCCACCTAATACATGGGTGCCAGCTCTAAACTTGGGTCCTCATCCTTGTGTGACAAGTCCTTACACACTGGTCCATTCCCCAAGCCCCCCTTCCCAAAGTAATTAAAACTGTTACATAAATTTACCTTCAGGCTATATTTGCAATCTGTATATGAAGTATAAATTAGTTTTGTGTTTAGACTGGGTCACAGTCCCAAGATATCTCATTATACTTAGGTGCAAATATTCCAAAAGCTGAAAGACAAAACAATTCTTGCCCCATGCACTTCAAACAGGGGCTACTTAACTCCTAATAATAAGAATGGGGAAATTTAATATGCTTTTTATGTCCTAATTAATTTTCAGAACGACCCTACAGCAGAACAGCATGAGCAATGTTGTATGAAGAAATTAAAAACACTAAGGTTGAGGAGATGGCTCAGTCTGCAAAGTGATGTTGTGCAAGTGTGAGGACTGACCAGAGTCTGCATCCCCACCTCAGTAATCACTGGGTGTGGAGGTTCATCTCTGTAAGGCCAGAGCTGCGGGTTGGGGAACCATGGAGGCAGACAGATCCTTGAAGCTCATTGGCCAGACAGCCTAGCCAAAGTGATGAGCTCCAGGTTCACTGAGAGGCCCTGTCAGAGCAAACACAAATCAAAAACCAACAACAAGGTGGAGAGCAATTGAGGGAATCACTCAGCACTGGCCTCTGTTTGCATGTACATACACACACCCAAATACATATGTGCGCCCATTCACATGAACACATATATGTCACACACACAGACACATGGCAAACTTCCAAAAATCTCAGTAATAATGTATCACAACACAAGTGTATTTCTTTCCTCTGCAGGGTTTGACTGAGGTATGCAGAGAACTCCTCATAGCTGCTCAAGGATTTGGGATCTCTGCCTCTGCTGATGTCACCAAGAGAACCATGGGATCAACAATACCAGCTCTTAACACCTCAGTCTGTAGCAGCACAGAACACTTCTACTCTCAGCCCATTGGCCAGAACTAGCTCCATGGCCCCACCCACAACAAGCAGTACTGGGAAATGCTGGGAACATTTTTAACAGAAAGTCTCTCCCTAAGTAGTCTTGGCTGCTCTGGTATTTGGTATATAGACAGGCTGGTCTTAAACTCATAGAAATCTGGCTGCCTCTGCCTCCTGGGTGCTGGGATTAAGGTCATGTACCATGATGCCGGGTTTTTAATTGTCTTTTGAAAGTAAGAGAAGATAAGCTAATGGTCTCATTAAGGATTTACATCACAGCAATGAAAACCCTATCTGGGGAGCCAAAGCCACATCTCCTTAGCACCAAAGACACTGGAAACCGGAAAGCAAAGTGTGTATTCTCTTTTCTGTAGACCCAAGGTGGGATTCAGTAAGTGGACAAGAAGCAAGGACCACCAAAGGAAATCCCTATATCCTACCTGCTGGCCAACAGTCTAGACACATCTCACATCAATCTTGACACAATAAGAATGGGGAAGACTTGCCTTGAGACATGCAGTGAATGTACTATCCTAAAATCAGAGCGGAACACCCCTCCAAACTTCCACTCAAGTCATCAGGGGATTCTCAGGAAATGACATTAGATGGCATGGAGGTGCCAAGAGCAGTTGGCACACAGGTCCTCAAATATCTGCAGCCCTTCTCACCCTTCCCAGCACTGTGTGAAGCATATCTTCCCACCATCCTCAATTGCCACATGCCCTTTCTCTTCCTAATGCCCTCATACACTCCATATCTCGCTAAGCACCAAGGGCAGGTTGGCTTGCACACAGGTGCTTCTTGACTCCCACCTTTACTTGTCAGTTCTGGTGTCCCTGTCTCTGACTTTCTAGGAGTCAACTGTGTCTGCAGAGCCAGAGCCCAACACTCACACCCCTTTACACTCTCTAGCTGCATCACCTGTGTTCTTGTTTGGCTTGTCCACTAGCCTGTGAGGATCGTAGTGCTGTCTCATGGACCACTGCTTCCTAGACAGTCCCAAATATCTCTTGATATCGTTGGAGCATCATCTTCAGCCTTCTGGCCAAGCAATTTTCACGGACTAAATTGTGCAGCAAGAAATAAGGATTTTCCCATTCTGTCTCTGCAGAATCAGGACATCGACTTACCTGCATTTAAGCTATGGTCCGTCTTTGGACTGTATATAGTCTGTTGAGAGAGCAGGGGCATTTTTGCCCAGTAGGAATTATCCCCTGATGGGAGATTTCTTTTTGATGCTCATTCTTCTTCCAAGTCAAATGGGAGCTGTCAGGAGTTGACTGTCTTAAGTCAAACAATTCTTAAAAAATTAAAACATCTTTAAATGCCATTTTCTGTATGCCTCTGAGGATTTTGAAGACATTTACTATTTTATTTATAAATCTATCTATCTCTGATCTATCTGTGATGAAACTGTATATTTTAGCCATTTACTATCTGTTTACCCTATTAAGTCTATTTTGTGATAAATTAAGACTAGTATTTGACATGGCCAGAAGCTCAACTGGTCAGTCAACTTGTATTATCCAGACTCCTAAATAGATTTCAGTAGCAACCCATAAAAGGATCAGAAGTAAACCTGTACTTTTAAATGAGTGTGTAGGCACAATACCTCATATAAGAGTTGAAATATACTTATTACATGTAAAAATATAAAATTCTATACTAATGAATCAAACTTAATCTTATTTTTGTATCAATATACAAAATTCTATACCAATGTATCAAAAGATACCCGTATTTAAAGAATAATAGTTTTGAGTTTTGTAACAGATTCAATAATCTATCCTTATATCTTTTCATTTCTATATTATATACATATATTCCCCTCTTTTTCTTTTCAAGTCTTTTCCCACTATATATGAGAGGAAGAAGGATAGAGAAAGGAAAAAGAGATCTCCAAGTCTAACTTTCTATACCTTGCTTAAGAAGATAATATAACAATTTGTAACCATTACCTCTAAACAATATTTATAACACATCAAATGACCAAAGAATCATCCACCTCACTTTTTGGGAATGGGACGTTGCTCTCTTAAAACTTCTTCCTGGTGAATTGGGTCACAGAAAACCTGTTTAGGGGCCCAAATAAAATGAAAAAAAAAAAAAAGGTTATGCAAGTAAATTGTAACATTTGTTTTCCAGTCTCTATGTGCTCAGCAATTTGAATGTCCTGAGAAGTTTGTACTTCGAAGCTGGACTTTGGTAGGAAAGTTCAGTCCTAGAGGCTGGGCCATTTCAGCAAGCTGTTTGAAGTTGTTCTGGATGCAGATTTTTGAGGAAACAGCTATTGAGACATTCTATGAGGCTGGATCATTTGGGTTACTCTTCTTGTCTTCTTTTGACTCTGGTCCCTTTGTTCTGAAAATATATAATTTCTCACAAGTAACATATAGTTCTGCAATTACCAAAATGCATTGGATGTGCAGGATGCACAAATCAATTAAGGAATATTTTCTGTTCTTTGAACAGAAGAAAGACATTTGTAAGTCTCCATTCATGCCATAGAAAAAGATGGCATGTAATAGTATTGCAAAAAATGCTATATATAATCTATTTTAAATTGAAAATACAGCATAAGACTGTATGAAGTTTAAATCTACAGTTGACATAAATTAAGTAATTGATTAAAACAGGTTTATTCTGTGTTGTTCTGGCTTTTTGTAGATTAGGTTGGCCTCAAACTCAAAAGGAACCAATCTGTCTCTGTCTTTGTCTCCCATGTTTTGGGAACAAAGGTATGGATTTATACATTTCTTCTTTCCTAGGAGATTTAGTTTCTATGTGGATATATCTATCCTTATTGAGACAGGGTTTCTCTTTGTAGCTTGGGCTGTCTTTATTTGCTCTGTAGAGCTCTGTAGATTAGATTGGCCTAGAACACACAAGGAACCTGATGTTTTTCCTTGTCTCCCAAGTTTTGAGATCAAAGTATGAATTTAAGTAATCAAATTACCCTTATTAAAAAATAACATTACTTAAACCATTTTGTACTAGTTTGAGTTCCAATTCTCCCATGGAAACTCCATCCTTAAGGAGATTAGTGTAAAATAGCATGATATGCTATTTTTCTTAACTGCTGGCTGTGGGAGGCATGCAGTTTGCAAGTTCTTCCCCAACCTAACTCTGGGTCGTTACATTGGTTAACAGAATATATCTCTTTTTTTTTCTGAGGCAGGATTTCTTTGTGTATCCTTGTCCTGGATTCACTTTGCACCAGGCTAGGCTTGAACTCACAGAGATTAGCCTGCTTCTGCCTCCAAAATTCTGGGATTAAAGGTGTGCACCTTCATGCCCAGAGATTAACATATCTCTTTTAGGGGCAAAATGCCTCTTGAAACTAGTTCTCCAGTGGGAGCCCCACAACTAAGGAGACTGGCTTGTGACCCTTTACTCTTCACGTACATTTAAGATTATGTGCATTTATCCATTAGATAAGTAAGGACATTATTAAACTTAACATCAAGAAAAAATGTGTCATTTTTAAATTCTAGACTGTCTTTAGTAAGCAGCTTTATCTCCTCAGCAGAGTTCCCGCCCTGCCTTCATTGTTTAAACCAGGCTGGTCTAGAATCCAGAGATCTGGCTGTTTCTTCTTCCTCTAGTGTGATGGGATTAAGGGATTAAGGGCGTGTGCTAGTACCACCCTGCTCAAATGTTTCACTTAAATCCCAGATTTTAGTGACACTTTAACCTTGAGAGTAACTTTGAACTGCAGTGGCATTTCGAAATCTGCCCAAAATCTTCAAAAATCTCTTATGTTTTAGCAATGCCAAACCAGAAAAATATCCTTTCTACCTCCCGATATAGGAAAATCAAAGACATCTAAATAAAAATCAAGCAAAGAAGCAACATTCCAAAAGCCTTGGCATGTCTAACCATGCCATCCCATGCTGCAATTAAAGCTTTGTTCATTATTCCTTAGAGTCTAGTTTTGGCTGCATTTCATTGGTGGCCCTATACCAGAAACTCCTGACAGGCACCTAGTACCCAGGGAGCTCTTAGCTCCAGTTGCCATCAATTTTCTATTATTTATCAGGAAAGGCCTCCCTCTTTCCTTCATTATCACTGTTGGCAATTTAGCATTCCATCTGTAAATTCTTTCCTTCAAGACTATCCTAGTCTGAACTTTCTCAAAAACGATACACAGAACCACAATTGTCAGGGTAAAAATCATTTGCATGCTAAGAGGAACAAACTCAATTGGAATCCAAACGTATTGTGGCATTATAAATTCCTCCATTTTTAATCTAGGCAGTTAATTCTGCTCTCAAGCTCTGTTTAGAAGGCTGCCACTTTTTTAGTACATAAGGAGAGCTAAGTTTTCCACCTTTGCTGCAAGGCAACAGCTTTTGTTAAGTTAGCCACACTTTTGAAATACATTTGGATTCAGTTCCCCACTCTTTGGCTAGGAAACTGGCTTTCACCTGGGCCTTCTCAGGCTGTAAGCATGGATTCTAATTGCCGTAGTTGGGCACCATATATAAAAAGAAAAATATGGCTAATTAAATTATTTACTAGTATTTAGATTATAGTCAATTGGTTTGGCGGCTAATTCTTAACTGGCCATTATAAATAGGCACACAGACACCATGGGTGGATTTTAACAATTGTTTAACTTAAGACAGTCAGCCCCACGTTGGGCTGGAGCATCTCTTCCAAAGGATACACAGAAGAGTGTGGGAAGTCGGAATGACAACTCCAGTTCAGCTAGCAATGTTTGATCTCCATTAAATTTTGAACCTAAATCTTTGGTCCACATTTTCAGTAGTAACTCAGCAACCCATTCTTGGAAGTGGAAAGGAGTTTTATCAACAAGGTGACCAGAGCAAACAGCATTCACTGAGAACTGACTATGCATTCTATATCATGCTAGGAACTTCATGAGACTTATTGCTGCAAACCATTGAGATGAATGTTACTGTCCCAGCTTCTAGATGAAAAAAAAAAAAAATGGAGTTTGAGTAACTTGCTGAAGGCCACACAGTTAAAATGAGGTAGTGGGGATTTAAAACAGTCTTTCTGTCTTAGCTGTACTTCCAAGATACACACACATACACACACACACACGGAATATATATGTATTTCCAAGCTGCAAGATATATGTGGACCATGGAGAACACTATGAGAGTAAAACCTTAGGCAAAAATCAAACCTCAACTTACTGTGACTTATCTAAAGGGCTAGGAACCTGGTTGGACTCTTGATAAGCGTGCAGTCTTTGACAGACTTGGGTTGTAGTGAAAACAACCACAGACCTAGAAAACATGTTGGAAGCTGACCCCAATTAACACCACTGGGCACAGGCGGCTTGGCAGTAATATCACGTAACGGCTACAACATCCTTAAAGCTCAGGGTTCTGTTTTCTAGGGTCATTGATGGCAGATTTGTTTTCAGAACAAACAACTAGAATGGGATAAGGATTTCCCAATGGATAGTTGGTCCCTAGAGGTCTCTATGGTTTACGTTTTAAGCTGAACAAATAGAATAAATACAGTCACTTCATTTGCCAAATGGTCTGTCCATCACCTTAGTTCAGACAAAGAAAAACCCAATTAGGTATAATCATCAAAGTGAGGGAAGTTGCTGAGTGGAGGCAAACTCCACTCCACCAAAGAGGCAGCGAGACAAATCTACTTCTCTGTGGGTTTAAGAGGGCCTGGGGTGAACGGATTAAGTCTGACATCTGGGCAAAGATTTGAACCTTTGGTGGAAGAAAAGCTTATGGCTTAATTTTGCAAGGCTCAGCATGTATCTTTTGTTGGCCTGTAGTGAGATCAGGTCTGATGAAATTGTATTTGAGCTCCTGATAGGAGGACCTGAGAGGAAAGTGAAATTATAAGTAACCACATCATATCAGAGCTATCCCTTGTGAGGCTCCAGTCCTGGATAACACCAGAGGCTGCGTAACCAAATCTTGTCTGAGAAGCTCCAGCCAGCCAGTGAATTGACCTTAGACTATAACAACTTTTACTCCAGGTGACTGAGGAAACAATTTGTTTAAAGACAGACATGGTAATTCTGAGTTTTCCCCCCACCCACCCCACCTCCGCCACCACCCCCTCATTGCCAATATACATAACTTTTAAAAGAAAAACAAGTTATGAGAGGAAAGTGAGTTTCTGGAAGAAAGATTTCTCCATCTTCATTTGCTGTTGATGGTCCTACCCCTGTCTCTCCATCCACTAGGGTCACCAACCACTTTTCTCTTTCCTATTGCAAAGCTAGTAGCAGCACACATTCAAATATGTCAGTAATTAAAATAGATAAAGGTCATTAACATTCTTGCTGAAAGTAAAGACTATCAGACTGGATAAAGAAAAAATCCATTTAAACTTTATTTAGAGACACATGATAAAGGACCCAAGCAGATGGGGACTCAGTGGAGGAAGCAGAAATGTTGTCATGCAAATACTAATTAAATCTAAGTGGACATCAACATCTTTCGGTATGTGTGCTGGCATGTGGTGTGTAGGTATGTGGTACATGCATGTGAGTATGCAGGTGTGTGTGTCTATGTAAATAAATGTGTTTCCAGGGCAGGATGTCAGCTGTCTTTCTCTACTACTCCCTACTATATTGCCTCAAGACAGGGTCTCCGATAAGCCAGGAGTTCCCCATTTCTCAAAACCAGACCATACAACAAATACATGAATAAGTGATCAAGGTCAGAAAAATCAAAACCACAATGAAGCATCATCTCTTGTCAGTTAGCCTGGCATTTTTTTGTCCATGACAACAAATATTATTGGTGAGATTGTATGGGAAAGGCAACTTCTACATCCCATTAATGATTTTAAATTAGTACTGTGATTTTGGAAAATAGTACACAAAGTTCCTCAGAAAGCTGAAAACAGAATTACCATATGATTCCTGCAATTCTTCCAGTAGTTATTCATTGAAAATTATATATATTAGATATAAATATATATTCATCCAAAATTATATATATATATATATACATATAGTCAATAATATATAAATAGTCATTGACAAGTCACTAGGGTACACATGTAGTAGGTTCATTCCACAAAGGACAGGAATTCTAGTATTTGTGATGACCAGGCACAGACAGAAAACACACATATATGTATATATGTGTACAGGTGTATATATATGTTACTGACTATATGTATATATATTATTTTGGATGTATATATATATATTATTTTACACACACACACACACACACACACACACACACACACACACACACACACACACATTTATTTGTGATGACCAGGCACAGAGAGAAAACTACTATATGCCATCACTGATGTGTAGAATGAAAACATGTTAAGCTCACAGAAGTGAGGAGGACAATGCTGGATACCTGAAGCTAGAAGAGAGGTAGAAGAGAGGAATGGGAGAGAAGAGGAAGTACTGATCGGTGGATAAAAAGCTACACTTTGAAGGAATAAGTCCTGACTATTGCACGGTAGTAATAATGTATTGTATGTTTCCATTCTTAATTTTTACTGAATTTTAGTGTGTGTGTGTGTGTGTGTGTGTGTTTGTGTGCGTGTCCCACAGCACTCATGTGGAGATCCAAGAATAACTTGTGGTAATGGCTCCTCTGCTTACAGGACACAATATGAGTTCTGCAGATGGAATGCAGGCCACCAGCCTTGGGGCAGTACTTTTAGCCATTGTACCAAGTCACTAGACCACCTGTTGTGTATTTCAAACAACCTGGAAAAATAATTTTAAATATTCTCCCTACAAAAAATTGATAAATATTTGAGATGATAGATATGCTAATTTCCATAATTTGATCATGACAACATGGCTATATGTATTGAAATTATATTCAGCAAGTATCTATAATTACTATTTATTATCAATTAATATTACCAACTAATATTAATAGTCTCAATAACCATACTAGCAAAGTTAGCTATGCACTCTTCCCTAATTCCCATTCTCCTGCCTTTCCTTCCCTTGACATATTTTGGCACATTTTCCAGTGAGTTTGAGGAATTCTTTCTTATTCTCCATCCTAGCCTTTTGACATGAATCTTGGTGGTATTATATCCTTGCTTTTAAAATCAGCTGGTTACCCAGGAACTGTCCTCTGGCAATCTTCCTTGGTATTGTTTGTGTGTCTGTCAGTACAAATGCTGCTTATAGATGTTTCCTGGTGGGCATCTGCCACAGTCTTTCCAGGACAATGTCAGGACATACAAATGTCACTCTACCTGTGCTAAATAATATGTTTTTTCTCAAAGATACTCCACTAACCTCCAGTCCCAGCGGCAGCCTGTTACAGCCTCCTGAAACCTCCTCACTACTATTGCCTGTCTTCATTATATTTTCGTTCACGTAGTGGATGTAAAATGACATGTCTTAATTTAAACTTGCATTTATGCAGTAACTAATGAAATTAACGGTCTTTCAATATGTTGATAGTTCTGTGTATTTCCCTTGTGAATTTCTTTGTCCTGTTTTGGGACATTTTCCAGTGGGTTTGGGCATTCTCAATCCTAGCCTTTTGTCATCCACACAGAGCAGATGTTCTCACTCTATGTGGTATTTTTGGTAAAAAAACAAAACAAACAAACAAACAAAAACCAAGTTATTTGCTTTAATAAAGCTTGACCCGTCTCATCCCTTTTGGTTTGTGCTTTCTGTGTCATTTAGTTCTATAGAAAAGGATAAGATCATATGAATGGGAAAACTTTCCATCTTTTATGGAATGGATGGGAGAGCATCCACGTGGCCACTGCAAAGGGAAGTCTTTCTTCAGATCCACAGAGGCCTCAACGTGAGCCCCAGGGGTGTGAAGACACAAGTTTAAGGGCCGGCCGCGGAGATGCAGTGAAAAGTTGCTTAAGCTCTGGCCACTTTGATTATCATTTCTTTTTCTTGGAGAAGTAGGTGCCTCTGGGTTGCCGTTGATGATGGTCATAGAACAGAGAATCATCAGCAGAGGCCCAGGCAGCCAAGGGGTCCCAGGCCACCCGGTTCCCCTTGCCCCGTGACCAACACCTTCCCAGCAAGGAGCAGAGGGACGGCTGTGCCCTCTTTGCCTTTGGTTCTTTGTTCAGAGTGCAGCCGGGGGTCTGTTTCCGTTCATCTTAACTGTGGCAGAAAGCTCCAGGATGTCTATTCTTTTGGGTACATATGGAATTTCCTGGACTTCAGTTGATTGCTGGGGATGGGGGCTGATTAGATGCAGCTATTTCCAGGCCCCATTGCCTTTTCTTTCCTGAACAAGAACAAAAAGTTGTATTAGCAGCATATTTTAGGTGGGGCTACAGGTTCACACGTAGTTTCTTTTTTTACCGTACAATTTCAAGCCATGTTGTCTTTCAAGATACACACACACACACACACACACACACACACACACACACTCCTTTGGGTTCTTTACTCTAGTTTTATACAATCATTTGTAGCTTTCTCACTTTTATCATTTCAAGCCTCCCCTTTTTCCTATGTAATTTCATGAAGCTTCCACCATCCCCCCCACCCCACCCCGCCCATGTCTCTATTTCTGGGTCATTATCCCCTTCTCCATCAGCATCTTCTCACTGTAGCAGAATGCCTCAGGGGACTGGGATGCTGTGAAGCTCTGCAGTGATGAATGGATTTCTTTTCACTCTCCACTAACTGGCTTGCTTCCACCAAGGGCAGCTAATGTCTTTGGTGCTACTTGGGGTAATTAGATTAGGTTACCATTGTTACTGCTTATCTCCTTCCAGAATCAAAGATCCAGTTCACACAGTCACCAACAATAAATCTGCAACACTATTACACAGAAGCCCCAGTAATTGATTAGTGGGTATTTCCTGAAATGGATCATTTGGAAGGCATCGGTTTGGCTCCCAATCTATCTCTAAGATCATTAGGAATTACTGAGTTGCTTGTTTGTTTACTGTATGATTACAGCCTCTTCTTTCTAGTCTAATATTTGAAGCTTATCCCCAGTTTCCTAGTATTCTTCTCTCTCTCTCTCTCTCTCTCTCTCTCTCTCTCTCTCTCTGTCTCCCCCCTTCCCCCCCACCTCTAAGCTGACAAGCTGACACTCAGTTTATGACGGCTAAACTTCAGTCTCCATCTGTCTGTTCATTCTTCCAGCATTGAATATGGTCGTTTTGACCCTTAGGGCGAATCATATCCAGGATCAACTGCCTGCTGCTTCCTTTCCACAGGTCCAGCTGGCCACGCCACAGACCAGCTAACACATGAGTTGAGACCACAACATGTTCAGAAATATTCTGACTCTCCCTGCAAGGCCTGCATGGTGATGGAACATGGCCACAGAGAACAGCTGTTTTTCAAAGTCAGGCTCTATTTGGGCAGGGATCCTTGTGTTTTTCCAATCAGATAAGCACGAAGTATTTATAATTTGTAATTTGGTCTGAACTGAATAACATGCTGCACATTAAGATCTGAGCAGGGTTGGAGTTGAGTTATAATTTCAACCAACACTGAGTGCTTTCTATGCACAAGGTGTGTCTGTGTATGTGTGTGTGTGTTAGAAATTGAACCTAGTGCCTCACATGCATGGGGTAAGTTCTGTATCACTGAGTTACAAACCCAGCCTTCATTTATTCTTAAAACTACTGTCCTGGGTGGTATCATCTATGCAAGACATATAAATCTGAGGCAGATTTTATACATATGCTAAGTCATTCAGTTAATTAATGGGGAAAAATTCAAACAAGGACTTAGTTAAGAGACACAGAAAGGCACCATGTCCCTTACTTCTCTTGCTGCTTTGACAAATTGTCTGACAAGAGGAACTTTGGGAAAGAAGGGTTTGTTTTGGGTCAGAGTGTTGGGGTGGTTATAGTGCGTCATGGCATGGAAGCGGGAGCCTAGGCCTGGTCACAGTGCATGTGCATTGAGGAAGCAGAAAGCGACCAACGAGGCTGCGCTGCCCTCTCTGTCCTCTGTGTTCATCCAGGACTCTAGTGCATAGAGTACAACCACCCACATCCTTAGCTAGCCCCAGGCTGCAAACTATCACAGACACGTTCAGAGATTTGTCTCCTAGGTGACTCTAGATACTGTCGAGTTTACAATCAGTCTTAAACTTCACAAGTACTTTTAGCCACTACACCGTTCAGCTTCCTTCTTTTTAAAAAGATAGGGCAGAATTATATGGAACTCCCTGAAAGGAATGCGCCAGGAAAGCGAGTTCACAGTGGGCTGCAGTAGCCATGAGTGGCGAAGTAGAAGGAAAGGTTTCTTAAAAATTACACAATCCCATAATCCCATGCCTTTTAGACCAGTTTTGTTTGTGTTTAAAATGTATATTAAATTCTTCATGTCATTTTGCACACTGACTTTGTAATCCCCTTTGTCTCTTGCCAATGTTAGTGTGTGTGCAAAGCCAACACTCTTGCACCTAAACTTGAGTCCACAACATGGGATCATTTACATCCGGTGTCAGAATCCACACATGTGTGTAACTGAAACAGCTGTGCTCTGTAACACAAGCCTCTGTTCTACACTGCACTCTGCTTTGTATGTTTTAGCTGAGGTAGTTCTGGTTATGGTATGTTAAAGAGGCCTTATAACCTACAGACTCATCTACCAAACACCAAACAATAGGGACATTGAGGTTCAGTCGTTGGGTTTCTAGCCTGCGTTCCCCCTAGGGACAGTCGTGCTTTCTGCCTGGTCTCCCTGTGTTGTTATACTGGGCTCACGCACTGTCTTGGCAGCAGATCTAGGAACCCACATCTCAGCTGTCTTGCTTCAGGCTTTTTCAGTCAAGGACAGCTTATCAAAGAGGTAGAAAACCCTCATGCCCTTCTCTTTACCGCAGAGGGTACACATGGGAAGAAGGAATGTCGTGGGAGAGTCACCCACTCCACAATGGGTCTTGGATGATAGAGCAGGACTGGCTCTTTCCAGAGCCACCCTTTCTCTGGTTGTCTTCTTTGGTTGCTCGGTAAAATCATGTTGGGAGTCTTTTACAAGAATAAGATTCAGGCTCCAACTAATTTGATCCTCCCCCCCTTCTTTTAAAGAGTTGGGTGTTTTTGAAAAGCTCCCCTGCTGATTTTAGTACAGAGCTCAATGTGGTGCAGAAGATATCTCTTAAAATTTTTCTCTCTAATCCTTGCCCCCGGCCTGAAATAGCTCCCTTGAAGTCAAAAGGACTGCCCTTCTAGCATGCTCATCTGACTGTCCTGATCCCTTTAGCCCACGTTTATCCCCCTGCTCAGAGCTCCACTCACTGAATGCTGGTTCATGCCTTTACTCATAGTTGTATCTAAGTGTGCAATAAATATTTACACAGTGCCCTTTGCTTGGATGACTCTTCTCTCCAAACCGTCCAGGCTTCTGGAATCTACTATGATCCTGCTGTCATTCTTGATGGAAGGTGATTAACATGTTCCCCAGGGTCAGTTCTGCAGACCACAAGAGAAACTCCCTCTCCAGTTTGCTGAAGCCTTATCAGTGAAAACAGCAATCCTGGGAGACCATGGAACTGTGGTGGTTGGGTTTTTTCTCCCCATCTTTCCCCTCTCTGTGTCTCCCCCATTTTTAAATCCTGTAGAATCTCAGGCAGTGTTTGCTCCTGGTGTAGAACTCTGGACAGGAAGTAGGGAAGAACTTCCTGTCCTGCTTCTGGTCATCAGTGTTCTGTTTGCTAGGGCCTCACCTTTCCGTTTTGTTAGCTGGGAATGACAACATTCGGAGCTCAGTCATCACCCTAGGCTCTTTTTCCCCTTTGGGATTATGTAAGAACTCTTTCTATATAGGAAACAAGCTCGCCCTTGAGCCTTTCTGGGGATGGATTTGTATAAATATAAGATACATTCTGTTACTGTTTGTGGCCCCAAGGGATTAGCAGAAAGAGGTTGGGAAGCAGCAAAGCTCATTTTTATAGGCAGAAAATAACTGTTGGAAAAACAACCCGATGTGTGGAGCACAATGTTCTTATCCAGAGGACAAAATTATCTTTCCCAGGCAGCCATGAACACAAAACACCTGGTGCACACGTTTCCTGACCCTTCACATATTTTGAAAGCAAGAGACCTTTACCCTGACCTGTGAAGCCATGATCCCTGTGAACTTCTGTCCCCACACTCCAGCCATTATCTCGGCCTGCTTCTGTGGGTTAGAATGGTAAACATCACTGATCTTCCCTAATCGGACATCTTCAGCCACCCCTCAGAACTTATTAGATCTGCACCCGCTGCTTCTTCCCACCAATGCAGCCCCCAGGTGGGGATTCAGCTGGTGTCAGGGATGAAGGAGGAGTCAGGGACCTTACTGCTTGGTTTTGTGTTGGGTGCCATTGAGGAGATGGGGGTCTCAAGACCTGATTCCCTACCCAGAAAATACTTAAAACCCTTTGTGTGTGTGTGTGTGTGTGTGTGTGTGAGAGAGAGAGAGAGAGAGAGAGAGAGAGAGAGAGAGAGAGAGAGAGAGAGA
>CAJQZJ010034136.1:1694877-1786020 GCA_907164525.1 Lophiomys imhausi
AGAGAGAGAGAGAGAGAGAGAGAGAGAGAGAGAGAGAGAGAGAGAGAACAAACCAAATTCATTGAAGCCCTTAGGGCAGGATACAAACTGATTCACCATAAAGCTGTTCTCTACCTGGAAGTAAATCTCTCCTATCAGTGTAAGGAACCAGGGTAGGAAATCTTCACAAGAGCACAGTGCACATGGAGGGGGCTCTGTTGAGCGGATAATCCAAGATCAGGAAACGATGTGAGAAGCAGTGACCAGCCAAGGCTGGGAAGAGCACGACCAGACCAGGTCATGTGCTGACCCGGGGCCCAGCAAACCAGACTGACATCAGTCAGTGTGTCACTCAGCAGCTATGTGGCTCTGAGCGAGCTCTGTAAACTCTCTGCACACCACTCTCTTCGATAGTGTCCAGTTAGCAATGACACTGGCACCACAGTTTAGGGAAAGAACTGAACAAGTTGAACACAGGCAAATCATCAGGCAGGCATTGATCATGCAAATGGCAGTTGTTGTTGTTGTGGCATGGAGGGAGACATGAACATTGCCCCCAAAACAGGAATTAGTATGCTTATCTTCTTTCTTCCTTCTCAGCCTTTTTCTTCTTTTTTTCTTTCCATTCCCTTTCCTTCTGTTCCCTTCCCTCCATCACTCTCCTCTCTCCTCCCTGTAGACAGAGGTTGAACCCAATACTTTTCATATGCTAGGCTTCACTCTACTATTAGGTTATGTCTCCAGTTCAAGAATTAGTCTACACAAGTGATAGTCTGTATTCTTTATAACAATAAAATAGTTCAAATACTTAGTACTAAGTATTTGACAGTACCTTGTTACTGACATGTTATATGTGAAAGAAAATAGGGATTTATTACCCCCTCAAGCTCTAGTTTTTTCTCTTTATCTCAGCAACTTTGCCTGTCCCCACCATGTCCACCTCTACACTGCTCTGTGAGAAACTCAATCCTCTCTTCCCAGGCCTCTCCTTCTATCCTTCCCTACTTTCTTCTTTCTGATCTTAAAACCTCCTCACCCATGCTGGATGAGAGACTGGGAATCATAAGCCATGCATCTGCTATGGTGGCCTCTCAGGTCATAGTGACAGTACATAAAGCTCCTTTGGATGTACCTTGACCCATATCCATCTTGAGCCATATATAAATAAGTACCTAACCCCCTCTAGCTCAAGAAGTGTTCAGCAGGGGAATTTTAGGTTTCTTTAAAAACCAAATGATCATGAGTAAGAACTTAAAATGGCTCTGCTTTCCTTCTAGAGGACACATGCACTGGTCCACAGAGTCCATAATTAAATCACAACATTATAGGTCGACTGGGTTGCCATGTGCTGCCTGCTGTACAATCTGTGTACTTCTCATCTGCCCATCTGGGTGAGAAGGAGAGACCCACGAGCTCTCGCCCTTCCTCTTTCCACTTAGCTCTGTGGCTAACAATCATACTCCTGATGAAACAGCCTTAGCCATAGTTGCCAGGCTGTTAGGATTTTGTTTGTTTGTTTTTTTTGTTTTGGCCCCAGGTCACCTGCAAGACAAAGGCCCAAAGCTCTGAGCTTGGCAGATAAGACCCCCTCATATCCATCCCTTCTTCTTCCCCATTTCCCCCCAAACTTCAGCTCCTTTGCAGTCATTGTCCTTCAACCTGAACATATCCCCTCACCTCCATCGACACCACCAGAATCATGTCTAGAATAAAGCATTTCCTGAAGCCTCCACAGTGCTGAGTTCTTTTATCAGGGTTCCTTACACCTCAATGATTTAAGCACAAAGTAGATACTGAAGAAATATTACTTAATAACTGAATGGGCTTAGATAACAGCCCCTATCCTGATGTAGAGTGATAATCCTATTCATTCTGTTTCCTCATTGCTCATAGTGCAGTGAGAGGAGAGGTCATTGGGCCTGGGATTTTTCTGTCTTCTGGCTCTAATACACATGTAATTGTGTGAGTTTGAAAAATAAATAAATTTCTGATTTTTTTCTCAAAAATTTTTTTTCCTCACTCTGTATTCTTTCGTGATCTGGCTTCCCTCCTCATTTAACCCTGGCATGGTGGTTGGTAATGGCAGAGGAAATGTCTGTCTTTTCTCTAGAATGCAGCTAAGAATATGAGAAGTTGCCTGCCTCACATCAGAGGCCCAGACAGACAGCCTTCTGAAAGTATGGACAGGGGAAGCCTTGGCAGGGGCTAGAAAAGTAATATGGGGTTGGGAGACGCAAAACCTCTTCCGCACACCATGGATTCAGCAGACAGTCTCAGCCTGGCTCCCAGAGAAAGAAGTTTAAACACAAGCACTTCCTCCATGGTCTTAACTGACCCAAGAGGGCTGGGCACTCACACATCTCTCTTGGTAGTTGTAAACCCCAAGCATGGGTAGGATCTAATCTCTTGTAGGCTCTGGCAAGTCTTCAGAGAAGGGTACAGCTGCCACCCCTGGGCATCAGCGCTCCGGAGGTCTGAGTGAAGAGGGAGTCAGGTGTCTAAGCCGCATAGCCATAGCCCCTCTGAGTATCTGAAAATAAAGATGGAGGGAAGGTGTTTTGCAGAGAGATCCCCAGGCCTTTATTTAAAGCCCACCTATTCTTGCATCATTAGCAAATCTAGTCAGCGTGTTATCTGGACTAGTTCTTTACCCCAGAACTGATTAGGATCCTGTGCTGGAGGAGTGCAGAGGTGAGAAGGTAAGAGTCTCAACAGAATCAGAACCTAAAAGACCCAGCATCCTGGAACTGTGGGCTGTGAGTCCCAGAGGGCCGCGAGTCCCAGAGGGCCTCGGATTAGAAGCATAAATGACTGAGATTTATAAGGATGCTCTGAGTCCACAAGAAAGGGCTAATAAGCTATTTTGGCTTTCTGTACTTGAAAATACAGGGTAATGTGAATCGTACTTAAAAAAATTTTCATCTGAAATTTGGAATCCTACAGCATGTAACTGCACACTCATCTCATTTTTGCCTTGTGTCTCTTTCTCCATTGGTGCTGATGGAGAAGTGAGGTGTTGTCAACCACATCCCCCAGACTCTCTAACCCTCAGGGCCCTCTTGGCTTTCCAAGGCTAGAGTGTAACATCAGAGTTATTTAAACATTCTGAGAGTCCTGATTCTACCTCAAATGCAAGCTGAAAGATCAGAGCTGAAAAAAACCTATGGTGGCTGTACTCACACACAGCTTGCTAGGGAGAACGTTCTAGCCTGGCACTAGACAAACAGAGTTCAGGTTCCTCCAGTCTTTAACATCTGTGTGACCCCGACAAAGTTATTTATTTTCTATGAATCTGATGTCGTTATCTGTAAAGAAGAAATGCTGATACTTGTATAATAGTGCATGCTATATCAGTGTATCATATAGTGTATTATTATATAAATAATATACTATATATATTATAGCATTCATATAATAATGATGTCTCATCTCTCCACTGTAGGAAACAGGTGAGACTATGTTTGCAAAGTTGCTTCCTAAGGGGTAACAAACTGACTAAATAAAATATGAAAAAATTGGAAAATACCCCTTTTTACCCCGTCTTCTTTTAGTGAACTTTTCCACGGTCTTTCTAAACCCATAAACTTGGAGAGACATTCATGGGCACCATTTCCTTCTAGGATCATTTTATCCTGTCCATGACATGTGCCCTCTTGCACTGCCCTCCCTGGGACTGACCTGTCCCCCATTTCCCACTCCTGTTCCAGAATGCCTGCTTGTGGGGACCAGGCTTTTTGAGGAAGGACATTGCACAATCAGCAGGGCTGATGAGCCAAGCCTGTTACATTGTTCTCCTGGAGCACATTCAGGAATGTATCATGGGAGGTGGGGGAGAGGGGCAGAACAGAGGGTACTAGGTACCAGCCACCAGGTAATCAAATGTCCAAGCGTTCCGTTCTCAAAATCTAATGAGGACATCAATCTTTGTTAAGTCCAAGGAGCTGGGCTCTACGGGGCTGAGATTTTCTGACCTGCTTCAAGAAGTCGAAGAAACAATGACCAAAATTCAGGCTCCAGAACCAGAGGCAAACAATTGTAGAACTTGATGATGTCTGTTTTCAACAAGGATTTACTATGCCAATAACTACTCTCCCTAAATCATGAGTCTCAGGCTCCGTGGTGTCCCCAATCCAGCTCGCACAGTTCAAGAGAACCACATGCTTGTGGCTCTGTCAATTCTCCATTTACTGATGTCTGGTCATCTGCCCCAGTGGTAGCATGGAAATAATGTGCATATACATATATATATATATGTATATATGACATAAACAGTTTTTTCTCCCTAGAGTTAACTTATAAACACATCACCATTTCACTTTGTATCCAAATGTCAACAAGATATGTAGAAACCTAAACTAGATTTCAGAAGGGCAGTATGTCGCTCTTGTGTTTTGATGTAAGCCATGGAGGGATGCAAGGGGGCAGGAAGGGGCTCTTGTGTCTACAATCAGGAATTCTCTCCTTTGCAGTGCACAATCTTCATATAGTATTGCTTGTTCTTCAGGCAGAATGTGGAATGTGGAAAGTGGTCACCACGGACACAAGAAACATCTGGGGCACGCTTATGTCCTTGACATCATCTACTTGACTGTGTTTCATATGAGTGTGTCCCAAGGTGTGTCCTCTGCAAGTTCAGAGCCTGCTTCCTCAGAGCATGTGATAGTCCACCCAAGGACATGTTGCTCTCAACTTGTAAAAAAATATTTTTTACACTTTTAATTGGACAATCCAGTGTGTATTTCTGTAGAAGGCCAGCACAAAGGACCAGAACTGTGAGATAAACAAACTTCTTTCTTTAAATTTTTTATATAGAGAAATGCTTTTCTGCTGGTGTATCCGTGTACCCTGTACATTTCTGGTGCCTCCAAAGGCCGTGGAAAGATGCTGGATCCCCTGGAACTGGAGTTCTGTTAAAAGTGTCCATTAAAAGTAACTAATTTCCATAAGAAAATGTGATTTCCTTTTTCCTTTCCATAGTAAACTGCAGCATTAACAGAGGAGAATGGGTAAGGAAAACACACACAGCTGCAGTATCTACTTCTCACACAGTTTTGTGGCTGTGCCTGATCACTTTCATCAGTCTTTCCCACCACTTCCTTAGAGGACAAAAGGAAAGGAGAGGGAGTGAACGGGAGCATTTGCATAACACCGACTGTCCATTAGGAAAGTGTCTTATTTAATTGTTGTAGCTATCATGCAAGGATGTCACCATGATTTTCATTCTCCCAGGGAATGGAAGTTGAGAGTGATTATACCATCCTTTTAGTTCATTTTGTGTTGCTATAATCATAAATAAAAGAAATAAGTTTGTGGCTGGATAGATTGCTCAGTGGTTAAGAACACTGGCTGCTCTTCCAGAGGGCCTGGGTTCAATTCCCAGCACTCACGTGGTAATTCACAACTGTCTGTAACTCCAGTTCCAGGGGATCCAGCATCTTTCTATGGCCTCTGTAGGCACCAGAAATGTACGGGGTACACAGATATACCAGCAGTAAAACATTTCTCCATATAAAAAATTTAAAGAAAGAAGTTTGTTTATCACAAAGTTCTGGTCTTTTGTGCTGGCCTTCCACAAAAAAACACACTGGATTGTCCAATTAAATGAAGGTTAGAATTTTAACAGACATATGACTTACAGTTTCTCAGGGGTCTCAATTTTAAGACAAATCCTAAATCTTTGTCATGTTAATTTTAAAAAACAAAATAGGAACATGGGTAATTAGAAGAGAATCCTGGTCAAGTTTTCTGTTTTCACACCCCATTCCAGTTACTCTTGACTTTGGCCTCAAATTGCCACCTGCCTTTGTTGTCATTCAATGTAACAATTATTGCTTAAAGAAAGAAAATAGCAGGGTCCTGTGAGATGGCTCAGTGGGAAAAAGCACTTGCCACCAAGCTTGTCAAGCGGAGGTTGATCCCTGGGACCCACATGGTGGAAGAAGAGAAATGACTATGCCTCCTACAAGCTGTCTTATGACTTCCACACATTGATCTTGGCGTGGACACTCTTGTACACACACACACACACACACACACACACACACACACACACACACACAATAAATAAATAAATATAGTTTAAAAATTAAAAAAGAAATAATGATGTTGATATTCATTCTAGCAAATTCACAGAGGGAGAAGATAGTTGACCAACTTCTCTGGGGCTGTCATGCCAGCAGTTCACCCTGGTGTATTGCCTGTGGCACAGTGCTAGATCCCAGTGTTAAGAACTTTGACTCACTCTCCATGGTTTTCTGGAATATGCTCCAATACAAGAGCCTTGTACATCCTAGTTGTGACAATAGAGACAGCCATGGATGCTCAAACTTAAGAGTTTGCCAAGAGTTTCTCAGTAGATTCATTCATAAGATCTACACAGAGCACACCGAGATTGGCAAGATAGCCTTTGGGTTTATTTGCTTGCTTATTTGTTTTAGATTCTGTATAAGATGATGGAGAGATATTGCATTAATCACTGCACACTATTCTTTCATACATTCGTTTCCTCTGTGTCTCACTTCCTTCTGGGCAAAAATTGAAATATACTCAGAAATTGTAATGCAAAATGATACAAACATACATTATTTTTAATTATGTACTTAAAAAAGGATGCCTTAGAAATCTAATATTCATAATGTATATAAAATTATATGTAAATAAAATATTATTTGAAGTTTTGTTTCATAAACATGAAGTATAATAGAAAAGAAAAGAAGAAAATAGGCTCCATAGGCTCACAGAGAGTGACACTACTTGAGAAGGATTAGGAGGTGTGGCCTCGTTGAAGGAGGTGTGGCCTTACTGGAGGAAATGTGTCACTGGAGGTGGGCTTTGAGGTTTCAGAAACTCAAGCCAGGCCCAGTGGTGCACTCTCTTTTCCTGATGCCTGCCAATCCAGATGTAGAATTCTCAACTCCTTCTCCAGCACCATGTCTGCTTGAGTACCACCATACTTCCCATCATGATGATAATGGACTAAACCTCTAAACTGTAAACCAGCCAATTAAATGCTTTTCTTTGTAAGAACTGCTGTGGTCATGGTGTCTCTTCACAGCAATTGAAACTCCAACCTACACAGCTGCTATAGAAATTACCAGATCAGGAGTATAAAACAACTTAGAAACATGCTAGCAAATTTACAAAAAAAAAAAAACCACGAATATAACATATTGAAAAGTGGATTTTTTAAAAAATTAAAAATCAGAAGAAAATTAAAGATTTTGCATCTAAGTTATTAGTGGCTGTAAGAACAGGAATTGGAATCACAGAAGAAAAGATCAGTAAATGCAAATAAAGAGCAAGAAAAACAATTCAAACTAGGTTAGGGAGATGGAACAGTTGGTAAAATGCTTGCCACACAAGCATGAAGACCTGAGTTCAGTCCCCCAGAACCCGGTAAAAGGCAGGTGCAGTGGCACATTCAAAGGTAGCACTGTATAGAGAGAGACAGGAGAATCCCCAGGTACACGGCAAGCCAGCCCTGCCAAACTGGAAAGATCCAGGTTCACTGGGAGATCCTGGCTCAAAAACTAAGATGTACAGCAGTTAGGTAAGATACCCAACATCAGACTGGGGCTTTCACACATATTTTTGTGCACACAATGTAAACAACCATATACAAAAATATACAAGCTGAACAAAAAGAGGTGACTGATCCGAGATGAACAGCAGTCTGTTTCAGGGCTTTTGCACTTCATCTGGGTCTACATCTGGCCCATGTGAGTCTTAAGAAGTCACAAAGAGTCTGACATGGTGGCTCACACCTTTAATCCCAGCACTCAGGGAGCAGAGGCAGGTGGATCTCTGTGAGTTGGAAGCCAGTTTGGTCCACAAAGTGAGTACAGGACAACTACCACTATTACCCAGAGAAACCCTGTCTTGAAAAACAAACAAAAAACCAACCAAACTAACAAAACCAAAAATAAAAATAAAAAGCAAACAAAACAAACAAATAAACAAAACCACAAAGAAACTGCTTAGAAACATTTCTTCTCCCTTGTGATTCCTCTTATTTCAATTTTACTCAACTTTTAGTGGATATGTCAACTCTATTTTCTAAAGGTTTTCAGGCTTTAAGTTCTTTAATCCTTTTCTTAAATTTGTCTACTTTCATTTATATACATTTTCCTTATCAAACAATTATATGTTTAATCTCTTGCTCTTTTTATAACACAATTTCTATTATCATCTCTCCTTTACTTAACCCGAATATCCTTTCTTTTCCCTTTTTCATGACTTCTTTAAACTTTTATAATTTTATTGGTGTGTGTGTGTGTGTGTGTGTGTGTGTGTGTGTCAGTGTGTGCTTGTGGCATGAGGTATGTTCACATAACTGCAGGTACCCAAGGAAGTTGAAAGGATGCACCAGATACCTAGAGCTGAAGTCGCAGGTAGTTGTGAGTCACTCAACATGGGAGCTAGGATCATACATGCTCTTAACCATGAGAGCTATACTCCATTTAAAAGTGTTTGTTATTACTATTTTTTAATATGCCCTTTCACTATGTAGCCATGGCCAGCTAGCGTAAAATGTAAAACAGGTTGGCCTTGAGCACATAGAAGTCTTCAGCCCTCTGCATCCCAATCTGGGACAAAAGGCCTTGATTTACTATTTTCACTTTTACCCTAAATGATGTTTAACTTTATAGCATACTCTACATTATTTCCCTCCATTTTGTAGTCAAAAATCATTGGTAGTGTGCTAATTGGTTTAAAATGATCTTAAGTGAACTGCTATATCATGTTCAGGTAGGTGTTCTTGATGTTACAAGTTTGTTTTCACCTGTCTGAGCATTGCTATGAATTAGACTCTCAAGGATAGGCTGCTTACAAGCAAGATCTCCAAATAAAACTGGAAGAAATATTCAAGAACATACTCACACTATAACACAGAATAAAAGCAACACAAGACACAAGAGCAACTGTGATTTCTCCAAGATATCAGAACTCTTCAACTGACAAACTCAAAGGTAAGTCGGAGGCTGAGGAGCTGGATAAAGCACTCAAAAGTCTACCTGTTAGAGTACAATGACTTCAATGAATGAGCAAACAAGTGGATGAATGGAATGAAGAAATCAATTGATTAAAAAGGTAAGAAATTAAGTGATGGAGGAGAGAAAGTCAGCAATGTGAATGAGAAATTCAGCAAGGGAATTGAGAACTTGACAAAAATAAATGCAGATATGTAGAAAACAGAAAATTATCAAATAAAAAACATGGTAGAAAGTATACACAATAAACGAGAATTAGTAGAAGAAAACTATCTGAGATGAAAGAATGAGTAAGTATTATATTCTAATATTAATAAAGAGAATTACCTAGCAAGAACTCTAGAATATGGTTGGGAGACATAAGAATCCATGGGGTAAAAGGAGGAGCCAAAACAAAAGTTACAACTCTATAGCATGAAAGTATACCATAAAAATCCCCAAATCCATGGGGAAAAAATGGACATTTACACAGAAAAGGCATTTAGAATCCCAAGCAGACATGATCAGAGAACTTCTCTACAACACATAATCAAAATATCAAAAAAAGAAACAATAATAAAAGTTTCAAGAGGAAAATGACAATGGTATTTGTCATGAAACTGAAACTTTGTTAACAGATATATTTACTAATAACTATAAACTGTTATATTAGGCTGGCAGAGTGGCTGGCAGGGCCTGGTGGGAGGCCTGTAGGCCTGGTAGGCTTGGCTTGCTTTAGCTGGAGGCCTGAAGCCCAGGGTGGTCAGGGGGCCCATATAATAAATATATGAAGACCTTTTAATGTTTCAGCGTGTAGGCCTTAGTTGGAGAGACTCTTAACTAGTCCATATAATCCAACCACCTAATCCCAACTAACCATGTGGCATGCTGTACCTTCAGAGCTCTCAGACACATGTCCATGTTCTTGACTCCTGGCAGAAAGAGAGCTTGTTCTATATCTTCCCAGGATTCCTTAGTTTCTCCCAGGAAGTTTTGCCTTCCTATACTTTCTTCCCAGCTAATTGTCCCTCAGTGACTTTTATTATGCAATCAGAGAGTGCCTCGGGCAGAGCACATAACCAGATCTCTGAACATTGTAATCAGCCTCTGAAAACCATGTACAAGACCTTTCTTCAACAAACCCATCAATATAACATCAGATCAGTCACTAACAACCCTAAAAGCCAAGTAAGCATGACATGATTTATTTCGAACACTAAAAATTAGCAACTGTCATGGGTTTGCTCTTTCCAATGAAGTATCTTTTAAAATTACCTGAAGGAAAAAAAAGACATTTTAAGACAAACACACACGAAAGCAATTACTAATAACCAAGTTAGTATTACAGAAATACTTAACATATTCTTTCCACAGAGTGGGAACTACAGAATCAACCACAACAGCAAAGGAAAGATTGCATTTTATGAGAGGAGTAGATTAAAAAAGGAGAAGATGAAATTGTGCCTAACTCAGTAAACTAGCAAACCCCTAATGTGCATAAGCGAGAAAGAAAAGAACAAATATTGAAACAATCAGGAAAACAACCAACAATACTGTGAGAATCATGAAACCCCTATCAACTATAACATCAAATGTAATAGTCTTAATTCATTAGTTTATAAAATTCAGACTAATTGCATTAAAATTAAAACCCAACTGTTAATTGTCTACAAAAAAAATGTGTCGCATTGGAAAAGACACACAAAGTTTGAGAATGGAAAGATAGAAGTCTATATATCCATCAAGTAAAACTCAAAAGTAAGGAGAAGGTATACTTGTATATGGTAAGATATAATCCAAAACTGCCATTTGTCAAAAGAGTTTTTAAAAAGTCACTACATATGAGTAAAGGAATTAATTTATGAAGGATTTAACAATTATAAAAATATATACACTGAAGATTGATGCCCCAATTTATAAGAAAAAAAAATACTGAATATAAAGGGATAGATAGATAGATCCAACCACAATAATAAATAGTAGGTGATGTCAATACATTCCTTTCAACAAAACATGGATTATCCAAATAGAAAAATTAATAAAGTTCAGAGTTAAATTACTCCATAGATCAGCTGGAATTCACTGACATCTACATAATATTTAATTCAACTTCTGTAGAACATACATTCGTCTTGGTAGTCCACAGAACTTTTTATAAAATTACTCACATTTTATGTCACAAAACAAATCTCAACTAATACAAAATAATTAAAATAATTTCTTGTACCCTACCAGATCTTAATGGGATAAAAATAGAATCAACACTGAGAGAAACTACAAAAATACATGGAAATTGAAAGACACACTCTTGAATAGTTTATTTTAAAGGTCCTAGAATCAAATTCAAATAAAATCACAACTTATCAGAACCTTGAGACAAAGAAAAGGAGGTTTTAAGTTGAAATTTTATGATTTCCATTATAAATATGCAGAGATCTCAGATAAATAACGTAATGATGCCCCTTAACATTTCAGGAAGATGGGAACAATTCAAATCAGTAGATAAATAGGAAAGACTACAGTGGAAATCGGCGAAATGGAGAATACAAGAAGAAAACAAAGAATCCACGAGCCAAAGAGCAGGTTCTCTGAGATCGACAAGATCTACAAATTCTCAGCCGATCTGGCCAAAAGGACAGAAGCAGAAGACACAAATAATAAGCTTAGGGATGCAAAGGGGGAAATGAAAGCAGGTGCCAAGGAAATCCAGAGGATCAGTTGGGAATGCTTTGAAAAAAAAAAAAAAAAACCTTCCTTTTGAAAAGCTGGGAATTTTAGGGCAAAAACAAAAACAAAAAAAAAAAACCTAGTAAATTTCTAGACATATGTTGTCCTACCAATACTAAAACAACAGAATATAACAACTTAAACAGCTCTGTAATGAATGATTGTGATGTGTTGAGCAAATGAGTTCTGTGGTGAGATTGAAGCTACAGTAAAGTTTTCCAATAATGGAAAGTCCAGAACCATGCATGCCAAGTCCGCAATTCTATCAGATCCCTGAAGGGCTAACTCACCAAACCATCCCGTAAAATGGAATGGTAAGGCACACTGCCAAATGAAGTCTATGAATGCTGTTACTCTGCCACCAAAACCAAATCAGGCTACCATAAGAAACAAAGTAATAAAGCCTATAGACTAATTTCCTTGGTGAACGTAGGTACAAATTATCAATAAATTATTACAAATTGGTGTCATCCATACATTTAAAAAGATCACATATCATGGTAACATTGGTTTCGTTCCAGGGATGTAAGGACATCAACACATGCACATCAGTGAAGGCAATACATAATGCAAAACAGATGCAGGAATAGAAAGCAGGCGATCATTTCAGAAGATGCAGAAAAGGCCTGTGACAAAGTTCAGTATCTGTTTATGACAAAAACAGACAAACAAAAAACAATCAAAAAAGCAAAACAAAAACCAAGAATACAAGGAACATATCACAACATAATATAATACAGGGTATATATAGCTAACTTGTATGTGCCCAATATTACATTAAATGTGCAAAAACCCAAGCATTTCCTCTAAAAGCAGGCACAAGAGTGTCCACTCTTTCCATTCTCTTTCTATATAGTACCTGAAGCCTTAGCTAGACAATAAGAAAAGGGATTAAAAAAAAAAAGATGCAACCAGGAAAGGAAATGACAAATTATCCCTGCTTGTATTGATACAACCTTACATTTAAAAGACTTTAATGAGCCCACCAGAAACTCTTAGATCAGATTAGGAAAATAACAGTCTACATAATTAGTATCTTTTCTACATCAATAATAATAATTCTGAGAATGAAAATAGTAACTCCTTTCCCCATGGTGCTTCAAAAATATCAGTAATCAATGAGATGAGGGGCCCATACATTCAAAACAGTGAAAATTGGGGGTTGACAAGGTGGCTCCCCTTATTTTATTAATTATTTTTAGACCAATTTCCTCAGCTACCTAATTACTTCCCAATAAGTCCCATATCCTGTATGTTCCACACTGTCTCCAAATAGAGTTACACTTGAAACCAAGCTCCAAATATCTGAGCCCTTGGAGTGAATACTCAGACTCTACCTAAACCACACCCAAACTCAAGTACCTTTTACCAACTGAAAGGAACCAATCTTGCAAGGCTGTTACTGTGCACCCCTAACTGTGACATATTGAAAAGACAAAACCAGGAACATAGACAACCATGGGGAGGGAAGAGATAAGTGTGAATAGAAACAGCAGAGGGTGTTTTATTTTGGTGTGTCTTGCTTTTGTTTGTTTGTTTCATTTTGTGTTAGGACACACAAGGAATTCTGTATCATATTCCAAAGGTGACATACCTTATTCAAACCCACAGAATGCTCGTCACCAGTGGTGAGCGCTGCAGTGACAGTGACTTTGCTTGGTGATGATGTGTCACTGTTGAGCCATTGGTCATAACAAACATACTGCTGTGGCATGGGATGCCAATAGTGGGGCATTGTACAGGTGTTAGAGCAAAGCACCCAAGGGAATCCTTGAATACACCTTCCGTTCAGCTTTTCAGGGGATCTACAACCACTCTGAAAATAAAGTTCATTAGGTTTTAAAAATGAGTAACTATAAAGGATAGTGTGTTCTCTTGTGAATGTTTTTTTAAAGCAAAATTATGTACCTGTATTATGGCATTTGTAAAAATAGATTTAAAAGAGACAATAACATCTCAAAAAGAGTAGGCAAAGATTTAATAGGAAGTAATGTCTAGGGGTATATATTGAAATGATATGAATAATTTCAAAATAAGTGATATGTGATGTGAATACATACTGTGGTTGGAAAAAAAAAAAACAGAGAGGAAGCTCTACAGCCAGTAGAAGAGTTAAACATTGTCCAGTTGATGCAAACAAAAGTGTGTGTATTCAAAGAAAAGGAATAAAAGATAAACGAATTAAAGTTAACTGTTTTAAGAAATAGTGGCAAGTCCTTCGAATACCCATCCTTTGAAAGGTAGGATCCATATTTCCTGACATTGAATCTGGATAGACTGGTAGTACTTTGAACAATGGCTTCTGATGCTGAGTTACAAAGGGTTTCACAACATCAACCTGTTATAGTGAACATCAGCTCATCCACCATGAGCCTCTGTCGGAGACTTTCTCACACTGTGCTTGCTGACTGAAGAGGATACACAGAAACGGTGAGCCTGTCTTTCACTGCATCTTCTAAGAAGGTGAAGAGGTCCCATGATCCTTCAAGCCTACGTGTTATCAACTTTTAGTCATCGCTTTGAGGCCCTTGACAGCATAGAGGGAAGAAGAGTCATGAACATTGCGTGCTTTCTTTTGGAAGTCTTACTCCATGGCACCATGAGCAGCACAAAGTAATAATTACTAGGCACTGAAAACCTTTGCACAGACTTGCTACTTAGCAAGCAACAGACTGCCAGAGCACTGACCATGTCAATAATATCAAGTGTAAATTAAGTAAACATTCTCAATTGGGTCAAAAAATAACATGAGTTGAGGGCCAAGATGGCGGCGACCTACACTGACGCATTTTGAACACGGGGGGAAAAAAGAGCCATAAAAAACACAGAGTTATTGGGCACTGTGCAAAAACCGGAGGGGCTAGACCCTCCCAGGAACACTCACAGCTCCCAAGGGACTGTTAAAAGTCCCAGGGCAAGGCTCTCTCCCCATCTCTCGCAGACACGGAAGCCACTAAACCCGGGATTCGGGAACTCCCATTTGGAGAGGCGCCTGGTAAGATCGACGCCAACTCACAGCAGGCAGAATCAGATGCCACTTGGCGATAGTTCACTAGCCTATTGGACTCCCCACACCTCAGGTAGAACTTAGACCCACTTAAAAAATTTTGCGAGATAGTGGAAGTCTTAGCAAGGAACAAACAGAGGGCTCAGCGGGTGGTCCGCAGCTGCTTGTGAAGCGGAGGGCGGGAGGTTCCGAGAGAGCGCGGGAAGACAAAGGCGGGCGGGAGGGACCGGGAACACAAAGGCGGGTGGGAGGGGCCGAAACCTGCGCACTCATGTGGGGAGGGAGTCCGGCTGGCAGGGCCAAATCCTCGCGAACCCACGGCAGGACAACTGGGGAGAGAGTCAGGCGTGGGCGGGGCCACGGACCCGCGCACCCAAGGCTGAGCTGCTGGGCGAGAGGATCACTCTGGCGGCCGGAGGATCCTGGGCTCTGTGCACCCATGGCCGAGCAGCCAGGGAAGGAGACCCGTGCTCGCAGACAGGGAGTGAATCAGGCACAGAGGCCAGACCTGTGGCGAGAAGCCTACTGAGAAAACAGAAATCGGGACCATAGTTGTATTCTGGAAAATCCAGGCATATTAGGTGTGGAGCCAGACCCTGTCAGCCTCCGTGACGACAAACAAAGCCCACAGAATCTGTGCCTGGGCAAACAGGCCCATACCATTAGAACCATTACAGGCTGATAACTCAGAGTGCAACATAGAGAAGTCTGAATTGGGAGCAGTGAAACAATCCCGGTCCATTACTCACAACCTGGGAATAGGCTGCACCAGATCACAGTGACTCAGGCGACTAAAACCACAGTGACCCTGAAATACCCCTGGTAAGCAATGACAGATAGCCAAGTAACTCGTCCCCTGTACCAAATCATCCACTGTGGATCCAAGCACAGAAAATGACAAGAACAGAAAACTAAACGCATCCAATGGCCAAAGGTCAAAAAAAAAAAAAAATAGAAATCAAGGAAATATGACTCCAACAAAGCAGAATTATCCTAGCTCATCCAATTCGGATGACCTCACACCAAAAGAAACACATGAAAATGTTGACAATTCTGCATTATGGAAAGTGATAGAGTCCCTGCAAGAAGAACTTAAATCTATGAAGGAATTCAAAGAAGCCACAATTCTACAAGTCAAAACAAGGAACAATACCATTAAAGAGCTCCAAGCCAGGGTGACAGAGCTTGAACAGGAAAAGGAAAAAGCCATGAAAGATTTTCATACAAAAACAAGCAAGCTGGAGAAAGAAATGTACAAAACGAACAAAACCATACAAGACATGAAAACAGAAATAGAAACAATAAAGAAAACACAGTCAGAGTTAAAAGAGGAAGTGGAGAACCAAGGGAAGAGAACAGGAACTACGGATGTGAGTATCAACAATAGGATGCAAGAGATGGAAGACAGGATCTCAGGCATGGAAGATTCAGTGGAAGAAATCAGTACAACATCCAAAGAAAATGAGAAGGCTAAAAAATCTCTCACCCACAACATCCAAGAAATCAAGGACTCAATGAAAAGATGGAACCTAAGAATTATAGGTATAGAGGAAAGAGAGGACTCCCGACTCCAAGGTCCAGGAAATATCTTCAACAAAATCATACAGGAAAACTTCCCAAACCTGAAAAAAGAGATTCCAATAAAAATCCAAGAGGCTTACAGAACACCAAACAGATTAGACCAGAAAAGAAACTCCTCTCGCCACATAATAATTGAAACACAAAATGTACAGAACAAAGAAAGAATATTAAAAGCTGTAAGAGAAAAAGGTCAAGTCACATACAATGGCAGACCCATCAGAATTACACCTGACTTCTCCTCAGAAACTTTAAAAGCTAGAAGGGCCTGGTCAGATATACTACAAGTCCTGAGAGATCATAGGTGCCCAGCCAGACTACTTTACCCAGCAAAACTCTCTATCAACATAGATGGAGAAAACAAGATATTCCATGACAAAATCAAATTTAAACAATATCTACCCACAAACCCAGCCCTACAGAAAATCCTAGAAGGAAAATCCCAACCCAGAGAAGAAAATTCCACTCAAGAAAACAAAGGGAATAGAAAACCCCTCAGCAACTAAGCCAAAAGAGGCACAGGACCACCACCTATACCAAACTAATGGGAAATAACAACCCCAGGTCACTAATATCCATCAACATCAATGGACTCAACTCCCCAATAAAAAGACATAGGTTTACAGAGTGGATCTGCAAGCAAGACCCTTCCTTATGCTGTATACAAGAGACACATCTAACTACGAAAGATAGACACTGCCTCAGAGTAAAGGGCTGGGAAAAGGTTTTCCAAGCAAATGGACCCAGGAAGCAAGCTGGAGTAGCCATCCTAATATCAAACAAAACAGACTTCCAACTGAAGTTAATGAAGAAAGACAAAGAAGGGCACTATATACTCATTAAAGGGAATATTCATCAAGAGGAAATCTCAATACTGAACATCTATGCCCCAATTACAAAGGCACCTACTTTCGTAAAAGAAACACTTCTAAAACTTAAAGCGCACGTCGATCACAACACATTAGTAGTGGGAGACTTCAACACCCCACTCACAACAATGGACAGATCATCAAGACAGAAGACAAACAGAGAAATATTGAGTCTAACAGAGATCATGAAACAAATGGACCTAACAGATATCTACAGAATGTTTCACCCAAACACAAAGGAATACACCTTTTTCTCAGCACCCCACGGAACCTTCTCCAAAATTGACCACATAGTTGGTCACAAGGATAGTCTCAGTAGATACAAGAAAATTGAAATAACACCTTGTATCTTATCAGACCACCACGGAATAAAGCTGGTCTTCAACAGCAAAAGAATCAACAGAAAGCCTACACACACATGGAAATTGAACAGCTCCTTACTGGATGACCACTGGGTCAGGGAAGAAATAAAGAAGGAAATCAAAGACTTCTTAAAATCCAACGACAATGAAGACACAACATACCCAAACCTATGGGATACATTGAAAGCTGTGCTACGAGGAAAGTTCATAGCACTAAGTGCTTTCAAAAATAAAATTGTGACAGCTCATATTAGTGAACTAACAGCTAATCTGGGTGAATTGGAAAAAAAAAGAAACAAACACTCCCAAGAAGAGCAGAAGGCAGGAAATCATCAAACTTAGGGCTGAAATCAACAACTTAGAATCAAAAAGAACTATACAAAGAATCAATGAAACCAAGAGTTGGTTCTTTGAGAAAATCAACAAAATAGACAGACCCCTAGCCAAATTAACTAAAAGGCAAAGGGAAAGAACACAAATCAACAAAATCAGAAATGAAAAGGGAGAAATAACAACAGACATCGAGGAGATCCAGAAAATATTCGGGCATTACTTTAAAAATCTATATTCCACCAAATTTGAAAACTTAAGTGAAATGGACAATTTCCTCGATAAATTCCACCTACCAAAACTAAATCAAAATCAGATTAACAGCTTAAACAGCCCAATAACACCTAAGGAAATAGAAACAGTCATTAATAATCTTCCAACCAATAAAAGCCCAGGGCCAGATGGCTTTAGCACGGAATTCTACAGGACCTTCAAAGAGGAACTAACACCATTACTTTTCAAACTCTTCCACCACATAGAAACAGAAAGAACACTGCCAAACTCATTCTATGAGGCCACTGTCATTCTGATTCCTAAACCACACAAAAACCCAACAAAGAAAGAGAACTTCAGACTAATCTCCCTCATGAACATAGATGCAAAAATACTTAATAAAATACTAGCAAACCGAATTCAAGAACCATCAAAAGTATCATACACCATGATCAAGTAGGCTTCATCACTGGAATGCAGGGATGGTTCAATATACGAAAGTCTATCAATGTAATTCACCACATAAACAAGATGAAAGAAAAAAACCACATGATAATCTCGCTAGATGCAGAAAAAGCATTTGACAAAATCCAACACCCCTTCATGCTAAAAGTTCTGGAGAGAACGGGCATACAAGGACCATACCTAGAAATAATAAAGGCAATATACAGCAAGCCAGTAGCCAATATCAAATTAAATGGAGAGAAGCTTGAAGCATTTCCTCTAAACTCAGGGACAAGACAAGGATGTCCACCTTCACCATATCTCTTCAATATAGTACTTGAAGTCCTTGCTAGAGCAATAAGACAACTAAAGGAGATCAAAGGGATAAAAATTGGAAATGAAGGCCGGGCGGTGGTGGCGCACGCCTTTAATCCCAGCACTTGGGAGGCAGAGGCAGGCGGATCTTTGTGAGTTCGAGGCCAGCCTGGTCTACAAAGTGAGTCCAGGACAGCCAAGGATACACAGATAAACCCTGTCTCGAAAAACCAAAAAAAAAAAAAATTGAAAATGAAGAAGTCAAATTATCCCTATTCGCAGATGATATGTTAGTATACATAAGCGACCCCAAAAACTCCACCAGAGAACTCTTACAGCTGATAAACAACTTCAGCAGGGTGGCTGGATACAAAATTAACTCAAAAAAATCAGAAGCCCTTCTTTATACAACAAACAAATATACTGAGAAAGAAATAAGGGAAACAACCCCCTTCACAATAGCCACAAACAACATAAAATACCTGGGGGTAACTCTAACCAAGCATGTAAAGGACCTATATAACAAGAACTTCAAGCTCCTGAAGAAAGAAATGGAAGAGGCCTTTAGAAGATGGAAAGATCTCCCATGCTCATGGATAGGTAAGATCAACATAATAAAAATGGCTACCCTACCAAAAGCAATATATAGATTTAATGCAATTCCTATCAAAATACCAACACAATTCTTTATAGACCTGGAAAAAGCTATTCTCCACTTCATATGGAACAACAAAAAGCCCAGAATAGCTAAATCAATCCTGTACAATGAAAAAACATCTGGAGGTATCACCATCCCAGATTTCAAGCTGTACTACAGAGCAACAGTAATAAAAACAGCATGGTACTGGTATAGAAACAGACCAGTGGATCAATGGAATCGAATTGAAGACCCAAACATGGACCCACACACCTATGGCCAACTAATCTTTGACAAAGAAGCCAAAACCGCACAATGGAAGAAGGACAGCATCTTCAACAAATGGTGCTGGTCCAACTGGATGTCCACTTGCAAAAGAATGAAATTAGACCCATACCTATCATCTTGTACAAAACTTAATTCCAAGTGGATCAAAGACCTTAACATAAGGCCAGCCACACTAAAGATACTAGAAGAAAAAGTAGGAGAAACCCTCGAACTCATTGGCACAGGTGACAACTTCCTGAACAGAACACCAACAGCTCAGGACCTGAGATCAACAATCAATAAATGGGACCTCATGAAACTGAAAAGCTTCTGTAAGGCAAAGGACACTATTATTCGAACAAAACGGCAACCAACAGACTGGGAGAAAATCTTCACCAGCCCCACATCTGATAGAGGGCTATTATCTAAAATCTACAAAGAACTCAAGAAACTAAATGCCAAGAAACCAAATAATCCAATCAAAAAATGGGAGATGGAGCTAAATAGAGAATTCACAAAGGAGGAATCCCTAAGGGCTGAGAGACACCTGAAGAAATGTTCAACATCCTTAATCATCAGAGAAATGCAACTCAAGACGACCCTGAGATTCCACCTAACACCTGTTAGAATGGCTAATATAAAGAGCTCAAATGATAGCGCATGTTGGCGAGGGTGTGGAGAAAGGGGAACCCTACTCCATTGCTGGTGGGAGTGCAGGCTTGTGCAACCGCTGTGGAGGTCTGTCTGGCGATATCTTAGAAATCTTGGAATAACCTTGCCTCAGGACCCAGCCATACCACTTCTGGGTATACACCCAAAGGACCCCTCACGGAGACATAGGGAAGTCTCCTCATCTATGTTCATAGCAGCCTTATTTGTAATAGCTAGAAATTGGAAACAACCCAGATGTCCCTCAACTGAAGAATGGATTAAAAATTGTGGTATATCTATACAATGGAATATTACTCAGCTATCAGAAACAATGAAATCATGCAATTTGCAACCAAATGGATGGATCTAGAGAAGCTCATCCTGAGTGAGCTAACCCAGTCTCAGAAGGATGCACATGGCATCTATTCACTTATAGTAGGATTTTAACTATATCGTACAGGATATCTGTACTACAACCAACACACCAAAATGAACATGGACATAATTTTTTTTTATCTTTTTCTTTTTCCTTCTTTTTTTTCTTTTTTTCTTTTTCCTTCTCCCTTCTCTTTTTCCTCTCTTTTTTTGTTGATATTCTTTGTTTTTGTGGGTTTGTGTGTTTGTTCGTCTTTTTTTTAGTATTCCCCCAGTAGCAAGGAGACACCTTTCACTGGCAGTACTGCCTCGAAGGCCCCCAGAGAATGAAGAGGCTCTTGGCCCTCATATGACTCCTGATCTGTGGTGAGAGACTGTTAGGCAGGGACCCTCCACCCCAGAGGAACAAGACGGAAGGGTCAGGGGGTAGAGCATGGGAGGGTGGGGCTGGGAAGCGGGAAAAGAGGACAATATGATAAGGATGTAACCTGAAGCAACAAACAAATAAATTTATTAACTAAAACAAAAAAAAAAAAAAAAGGCAGGTGGCAGGGCTGAAACACTGTGAATGGAATAGAGGATACAGCCATTCGGCCTGGTTTTGCAGACCTCCAGATGTAGAGAAGACGTGGAGCTAAGGTAAAATACAAGAGAATTGTGGTATTGGCCCATGCCTTTGACTTCAGCGGAGACAGGGGGAGCACCGTAGAGTTGGTGGTCTTATGTATTCTGGAGTCATACGGAGCGGGGTGGTGAGGGTGCATATTCTTGGTCCCACCATTCAAGAAGAGTACACCCTTGGTCCCAGCTCCCAGCACACTGGAGATAGAAACGGGCAGATCCCGGAGCTCAAGGTCAGCCTGATGCAGGGCAAACTCTAAATAGACAAAGACTTCGATCCAGGAGTCGTAGAACACATCTTTGATCCCTTCAGATGGGAAACACAGGTCTCTGATCCCAATAATTAGAGTTCAGAGACACACACATGGGATTTGGAGGGACCTAGGTTTGGAGGCTACTTACAAAAGGCCTTCTCGATGCAGGCAGATTGTCCTTTGGGATCTCAAAATATATACACTAGAGCTGGTTTAGCTCCAAGGTGACAGAATGATTTCTTCTTTAACCCGGATTGAAAGATAACACTTTGTATGTTGTCGGAAGGCCAAATTTGCTTCAGGAGAAGTACTACCTAGCCCCGCCCCCCACCCCAAAAAAAGAGGGCAATTGTCCCAGGGTTGGGATTGGGGCAGGGCTCTGCTCTTATCTTTCTAGGAGAATCGAAGCATCCATTAGGGGAGCCTGGGGACGGCTGGACAGCGGAATCCTCAGCAGAGAGCAGAATCAGGCACCAAGGAGGACGAGTGACCCAGTTGATTCTGCCTGGCAGACTTCCTCAATAGCTGTCTCCATCGGGGGCCTGCAACCACCACGGCAATCCAATGTCGCTGGGACCATCCAGCTCTACACAATGCCCCGGCAGGAACCTCAGTGAAGCCTGCAAGATCAGCTTCTGCCTACAAACCCCTTAGGTCATCTAAACAGCTGAGAACAGAAGGACTGAACATAAAAGGAGTGTACTTATCATTTTTAACCATTTTTTCCATTTGGGTTCGGGCCCCAAACAGGTCTACTACGACCCAAATCAGCAGGAAGTCACTTTAAGAGAGCGACGTCCCATGCCCAGAGGGTGGGGAAGGTGTTTCTCCGCCCTTCTTTTTGGTTATTTGAAGGATAACTGAAAACTCCGATATTTAGGGGAAGAGATTACAAGCTGATAAATGGTCCTGTTTAATGGGTTTTGGAGGTTAGCCCCAGGGACTTCCTACTTTTCCTTTTCTGTATCCTTCCTCTCCTATGTAGGACTGCATAGGCTTGAGAAAAATGAGATATAGACATAGCACAGGAAGGTCCAAGAAGAAGGGGCAGATTATTGAATATGCCCTTATACCTTTGTATATTGATACAAAATTTATTTGGCTAAAGTGGTATTGACCATTGTTTATTGTGCAAAAATAAGATTGCATTGGATTACATCAGTATTGATCTTTGTATATTGATACAAAATTAAGATTATAGTTGGCCACAATGGTATTGACCCTTGTATGTGGACGTAATATTACGATTGTATTGGGCTACATAGGCATTGACCTTTGTATATTGATACATAATTAAGAGTATATTTAACCACAATTGAATAGATCTTTGTATATTGATACCAAATTAAAGGTAATGCTTCCTAATGGTATCATACCTAGAGATACTTAAAAATAAAATGTGAAGCTCTGGCCTCTTGATACCAACCGTCTAAAACGGTCTAGGATAGTTAAGTAAAACAAACTCCTAGTCATGCAAACATGTCCCTTTGTTAGCTACTATGACAGTCTATCACAGATATTCTCTAAACTACCCAGTAATCAAGTTGCTAAGAGACAAGCAACATTTGCTTATCTAAATACAAGAGATGGATAGGGCATCTTCAAAAACCCCAAGAGATCTGCAGAATATGGCATTCAAAGATGTTATCTTAAATTAAGATTTTCTTTTTTTTGATATCGAGACATATCAGCGCCTGACAGCACCCCCTATTCTACTCCAAGTAGAAGATAAGCATCGAAGAACCTCCACTGTAAGATGGTTGAATTAGTGGCAAGCCTATCTCTTGGCATGAAAAAACCCCTTGCACCAACTGCAGACAGACTGCTGTCCAAAAAGGACAAAACTTAGTAGCAGGGAAGTCGACAGCCTAACTCTGCCAAGACAGGGTAGGTAAGTCCTTCATAATCCCTGCTCTACAACAAATGTCTGTCAGAGAAACAGGACCCAAAGGCTGAAGACTGATGCAGGAATGTTTGGAGAGAAAATGGGAACTGTCCAGGCAGTCATTGGTATGTCCTTTCTTAGTTTTGGAAGCTGCAGGCCCTGCACTTCCTATATAAGCAGATATATTTATCCCTCTCAGGTCTCTGAGGTGGTTGAAGAATAGACAGCTAGAGTCTCATAGTTAAATTTTGAGTTGTTTAGGAATCAAGAGGGTGTTATAGATTTAAGAAGATACTCTTAAAAGTGTGTTGCAAGATAGTATGAATGTTGAGTCAGATATAGACCTTTAAACTCATGGAGATGGTTAGATAGTAGAATGTTAAAGTCAGGGGCCAAATATGTATAAACTGGACATTGGGAAGGTATACTGGGCCATTTATCTCTCACAAATGTGGCATATTTATATCTGTTGTTTTGTATAATACTTACTGCTATAAGAGAAGGAACCATATGTTGGACTGAAAGGGGAAACTTCTGGGGGGAAGAGGGTGGAAGGGCAGGATAGGAAGGGGGAATAGGGAGGGGTTTGTGACTGAGATGTAACTTGAAGAAAAAAAATAAAGTATTTAAAAAAAACAAAAAAAGTAACATGAGTTAAAATGTAGTTTCCAAATATATATGCTATTTACAAGAAAAATTCTTTAAATAAAAATATAGACATGGGCTCAAAGTAAATAGTGGGAAAATGTGTTAATCATCATATAGTGGTATGGATATCAGACAAAATGGCTTTCAATTCAAGAAGTATAATTAGATACAAAACAGGATATTTGACATTAAAATAGCCAATTCATTAAAAATATAAAACAAAGCCCAAATGATTAATAATTATACAGCAAATGATGGAAGTAACTAATTAAAGAAATAAATACCATTGTATGTAGATGTGTTTAAATCATTAGTGACTAATGGGATTAGTGGGTAAAAATCAGAACAAATATAAGATATTTAGCTAATGTTGTCAACAAACTTAAGCTAATTGATATTCATAGAACACTTAACTTGCTGCTGGACATGCTGGAATCAGCACTGTGGTGAGGCTGGAGGATCACAAGTCAGGCCAGTCTGGACTACACGAAAGAAAGAAAGAAAGAAAGACAGAAAGAAAGAAAGAAAGAAAGAAAGAAAGAAGGAAGGAAGGAAGGAAGGAAGGAAGGAAGGAAGGAAGGAAGGAAAGAAAGAAAAGAGGGGAAAAGGGGGGAAGGGTGGAGTGGGAGAGAAGAAAGCGAAATAGGGAAAAAGAAAGACAAGCTGGATAGAGGGGAAGAAAGGAAAAAACTAAACAAATAATTTAGAATATACAGCCTTTTCTTATATCAGTGGAATATCTGCCACAATAAATTATATTTTGACTATAGAATAAATTTTAATAAAACTTAAGGATGGAAAAGCATAAAGTATACTATACTTAAAATTGGGATTTAATTAGAAGTCAATCTAAAATATATCTGAAGCACTACATACAGATTTGAGAATTAAGCAATTCATTTCCAAAGATGCCTCCTTTAGGGAATAAATGACTAAGGGAAAAAGTATCTTACCTCACAGTAATGACATAAAAGTTAAATGCCGGGGTAGATGGGTGTGCCTAAATGCTGCTTGCAAAAGAGTTTGTATATTAAAATGATGTTTGGAAAATTTAGAGGTAACCTACTTAGGATGCTAAAGAAGAGTGAATAAAACTCAAATAGAATAAAGGAATAAAGGAGTGTGGAAATTTAATGAGAAAGAAAACAGAGATTGGCATGTAAAAGAAATCAGAAAGTCAAAAGTTGGTTCTCCAGAGATATTAACAACTTTGAAAATTTGCAGCACATCATACAACTGGCAGTGTCAAAAGCATTTATCCTCCAGTCTTTACCAAACCCCCATCTGGGTCATCTGCCACATTCATGCATTTGTCAAAGGGATGCAAAGTGGGACATACAGTTTGGTTCTGTTTTATAAAGTGTGTGTCTGTGTTTCACACAGCAAATCCAGTCCCAAGTATTTACCCAAAGAAATGAAAACATTTATTTACTGAGGACACAAATGAGAGGGCTCATGTGGCTTTATTATATTATCTCCAGACTGACACCGTCTGGGTGTCCATCAATAGGAAAACGGAGAAACAATTTCCAGCAGAGTCACAATATGGAGTTGGCTGTGATAATCAAAATGAGCCACCGATACTGTCAACAACACAGCACAACTTTAAAATCTCCTATTTTCTAAGGTTTTATTTATGCATATGGGTGTTTTACCTACATCTATATACGTGCATCACATGCTTTCCTGGTATGCTCGGAGGTCAGAAAAGGGTGTCAGAACCCCCTGATCTAGAGTCACGGATGGTTATGAGTTACCATGTGGCTGTTGGTAATACAAGTCCTCTGCAAGAGTAGCAAGAGCTCTTAACTGCTGAGCCATCCCTCCAGTCCCTCTATAGAAAAACGTTAAAAACTTGATATTTAATGTTTTAAAAGCTCATAGGAAGAGAACATATTACAATATCATTTGCTCAGGATTCTAGAACCAAGGAAACCGATCCATAATGGAAAACAGGAATGGTGTGGTTGCTTTTGGTGAGTTAGGGAACTGGCAGAGATTGATGGAGGGACATAAACAACTTTCTGGCCTTTATGGGGCCACCCTGTTATCTTAAAAGTGACTTGGATCAAACAAGCACAAACTACTTTATAAAACAATGAGGGAAAGAGTCAGCGGGTGGGTAGAGGGATGCTTGGATAGACAGCAAGATGGTGTTATTAATGTACACATGGTGCACTCTGAAAAAGTCTCAAGTACGCTGCAGCGTGAACATTTTCATATTTAAGTTCCAAAACAGTTTTAAGCCAAAGACTATCTAGGACATGGTGGGGGTGGTGAGGGCAGATGGAGTGGGTGGCGGAGCGGGGGGGGGGGGCGACTGCTCCCTTTTCTTCTCTGAGTCTTGCATTATAGACAGAAGAACATGCTCTCATAACAATAGAATAAACACACATCCCGGGAGAGTGGAATTCACAGGATATCTATCTTAAGTGGTTCCCAGTCCTTCTAGAATAAATCGGAAATTTCTAGGATCCTGAAGGTGCAGGAGGCTTCCTTGCCTAAATTTACCACAGCCTGTTCATGACTGGAGGCTTATTTAGAATTAAATGAGAGGACCCCCCCCCCCAATACAGCAAGCATTTGCTTCCCAAAATACTTGATGTGGGAGACCTCCTGAGAAGGTCTACAGATTTGTTTCTTGAAAGGAGCTTTTTGTTCTAAAAGAGTTCAAGCAGAGTTGCCTGCAAAGCCCTAGAAAAGGTTCGAGGGAGATAACTCCCAAACTATAAGCTTTGTGAAGGCCGACTGCTGCCTGTGTATCTGTGTTGGGCACCAATTTATCTCTGAGTATGTAGTTCAGTGTCTAATGCAAATCAAAGCCCTTTTAAGTATTTTAGGGGCAAATAAATAAATGCATGACAAATCCCTCTAATGAAAAATATTCAGTAATTTTCAGTTACATGATCTATCCCCATCCACTCTACTCTGGACCAGTAGATACACTTCCTAGCTAAGCCTTGACTAAATAATAATCTTCATTATCTCTCTAAATGGTGAGTGTTTCTTCCTAATAAGAAACAAACAAACAAATAAAAACAATTGCTACTTAACTACCATTTGCTAAGGAAGAACTATAAATCTAGGGCCAATGCTAAGACTCTCCTACCTTGTCATCAACCCCTACAATGCTTCCAGATAGGTAAGGATGAGATGGGACACCCAATGCTCAGCAGAGATGTTTCACCAGAAGATGTCCTGCTATAAACTGCTTGACTCCAAAACCTGTGTGCTACAAACATCTAGCAGAGCAGAAGGTATATTATTCAGTGGAATGTGACACCTAATAGGTTTAGAAAAGCTGTTATCTGGATAGGTAGCTTTTCCCTATGTGCATATATGGAGACGTTGTACTTGGCAGCCACCTCCGGCAGACCCTGGTGTGTGAGCGTGTGCAGCAACTGCCAAATTTACCAGGAGGAAGGAAACACATCCTCTGTGGCCTTTGGCCTCTCCCTTCCTACCCTCTAGTCAACACAAGCCCATCTAAACGTGAAAGCTCTTTCTTCTTCTAGAAGAAATAGTGGTCCCAGAGCTGTTATCATGATTCTACTCAGCCAGTTTTGAGGCTGTTTTTTTTTTTTTTATGCTTTGTTTTGTTTAGATACCTCTACAATGAGAAGACCACTCCTGGAGTTTGTTTCTCCATGCCCTTCCTCAGTGGACTTTTCAGACTGTTCCTCTCCCCAAGGAAGTTGCTTCTAAACATCAGACATCAACGTCCCTGCCCTGATCGTGACCATTCCTAAACAACAGCCCAAGAATAACAGCCACATGAGGATGTAGGACCTTGGAGGAGACTTTTCCTAAGGATCAGAGGTGACCTAAAACCTGTCTTCAGTACAGCCCACTGTTCTCTCATCAATGACCCTCCTCCTCGTGACAAACACTTTCCACTCAAATAGATCCCTGGTTAGAGCATGCCAACTGGTACATAGGCCTGATTAAGATTAGCTGTTCATGTGTCTGGCCTTATATTAAGGTCTTTGATACACTTGGACTTAAGTTTTGTCCAAGGTGATGAGTATGGGTCTAATTTCATTCTTTTACAAGTGGACATCCAGTTGGACCAGGACCATTTGTTGAAGATGCTGTCCTTTTTCCATTGTGTGGTTTTGGCTTCTTTGTCAAAAATTAAGTGACCATAGGTGTGTGGGTTCATTTCTGGGTCTTCAATTCGATTCCATTGATCCATTGGTCTGTTTCTGTACTAGTACCATGCTGTTTTTATTGCTATAGCTCTGTAGTACAGCTTGAAATCTGGGATGGTGATACCCCCAGATGTTTTTTAATTGTACAGGATTGATTTAGCTATTCTGGGTTTTTTTTGTTGTTGTTGTTCCATATGAAATTAAGAATAGCTTTTTCCAGGTCTAAAAAGAATTGTGCTGGTATTTTGATAGGAATTGCATTGAATCTATATATTGCTTTTGGTAGGATGGCCATTTTTATTATGTTGATCCTACCTATCCATGAGCATGGGAGATCTTTCCATCATCTGATGGCCTCTTCAATTTCTTTCTTCAAGGGCTTAAAGTTCTTGTTGTACAGGCCCTTTACTTGCTTGGTTAGAGTTACCCCCAGGTATTTTATATTGTTTGTGACTATTGTGAAGGGAGTTGTTTCCCTGATTTCTTTCTCAGCCCATTTATTTGTTGTATAAAGAAGGGATTCTGATTTTTTTAAATTAATTTTGTATGAAGCCACCTTGCTGAAGGTGTTTATCAGCTGTAAGAGTTCTCTGGTGGAATTTTTGATGTCACTTATGTATACTATCATATCATCTGGAAATAGGGATAAATTGCCTTCTTCGTTTCCAATTTGTATCCCCTTGATCTCCTTTAGCTGTCTTGTTGCTCTAGCAAGAACTTCAAGTACTATATTGAAGAGATATGGAGAGAGTGGACACCCTTGTCTTGTCCCTGAGTTTAGAGGAAATGCGAAGTAGACTCACATGCCACACAGACTCAGCATTATAAACTAGGGTCCCACTCCAACTGACACATGAAAATGACAAAAGATTCCTTTATATGATCTTTTTAAAATATGAGATATATAATAACTTGGATAGCACAAAGATCAAGATGAATAGCCAAAGTAATAACCTCAAAGTTCATTCCCATCTTAATGCCCCAGTCTCAAAAGATATTGATGAGTATTTGATCTGGTGTTTGACCTTAGGTTTCCCTGGGCAGATTACATATATGTGTGTATATGTGTCTGTGTATGTATATATATGTATATTATGTATATGTACATAATTATATATTGTAATTATAATTAATTTATGTATATACACATGAATAATATTAAGAAATTATATATACATGCATACATAAACACAAACACACACATATACATATATATATAGTAGAGCAGTAATAAGTGTGGATGTATAAGTATCTTTGTGGTAGGATATAAAGTCCTCTGGCTATATGACTAGGAGCAGTATAGCTGGGTTACATGGCATTCTATTTTTAGCTTTTCAGGAACCTCCATATGGATGCCTATGGTAACTACACTAGTTTACTGTCCCACCAGCGGTGGACAAGGGACCTTCCCTCCCCACAGCTTCATCAGCCTTAGCTGTGATTTGTTGACTTGGTACAGTAACCACTCCCACTAGGATGAGATAGACTTGCAAACTGGTTTTAATTTACACTTCCCTGGTGGTTGAAGATGTTGAACATTTAAAAAAACTCTCTACTGGCCATTTGCCTTTCTTCTTTTGAGACATGTCTGTTTATCTCATTGAGCTATTTATTGGTCAGTAGTTTTATGATCTTAGTGTTTAATTTTTGCAGTTTTTAAAAATTTGTTTTGGATATTTACCCCCCTGTCTGGGGCACAGGTAACAAAGATCTTCTTCCCTTCTGCAGGCCCTTGCCCACTCCAATGATTGTTTCCCTTTTTGCACAAGAACTTTTCAATTCAGTCGTCCTGTTTTATTGATTCTTGGGATGTGCGCTGTTCTGTTGGGGTCCTAATCAGGAAGCTTTTGTTCTGTAACCTCAGGCATACTCCCTATGCTTTCGAGAGATGTTGGTGCCACTGGTTTAAAGAAACATGCTCGATCCATTTGAATTGATTTGTATACAATGTGAGAGACTGTGTCTAAGTTTGCTCTTTTGTAGATGGGTGCCCAGTTTTGCCAGCACCATTTGTTGAACAGGTTGTCTGAATGGTTGGATAACACCATCTTTTTGTAAAAGTGAATAAAACCCAAATATGAACGACAAGTTTCACACTGACTTACCATTTTCTCCAGGCAGCTCTAGGGAGCACAGCAGTATGAGAGGACAACTCTGCACCTTCCAGACACAAACCCTTCCTAGACACAGCTGTGATGGCTGGCGCTTGCTGTTGGCTACCAGATAAATATACAACATACCCAAAAAACGCAGGATCACTGTGGAAACCAGGTCAGACCAGCCACACTCTTGACAATTTTCATGCCATTAAACAGTAAGTTAATAACTGCGGTGGCTTATCTCAGCGTTCCCCTGGTGCTTAACTCCACTGTAATGTTCTTCAGCCTCTGCCTGTAAGCAAGAGGGAGCCTTTATCAGAAAATGTAAAGATCACTTTGAGATTGTTATTACACTGAGTAGCAAGCTACCCTTAAGTGCCCCACATAGCTCCTTCAGGGACTTTATCTCTTGAGGGTTCTGGAAATGAATGCCATGGCATTTAGATTTCTGTCCATGCCTGGCCAATACCACCCCAACACACATGTTTTTAAAATTTTAACACTGGGCTGTCCTAAATCACACAAAATGACAATTGATAAGATATGGAAGAAGTTGCTTTTCTCCAGCATAGCCTGGCTGAGTGGGGCACTGCAGGCTCCACGCCTGTCTGGTCTCTGCTGACTGCAGCGCCTCTTCTTTCCCCACCATCCTCCATCATATGCACCAACTTCACCATCCTATGTCAGATCAAGATGGTTACACTTTACCTTTGTGCAGACCCAAAGCCTTAAAGATTTCAGATGCTAATTGTCATGGGCTGACAACCTCAGCAGGTTTCAGAGGCAGCAGGAACCTGGCATGAACTTTTAATTAAGTACCTGGTGGAGGACTCTCAGCATCTAAGAGAAATCAGCAACGCTGATTCTTCAAATGGATCAGGTTCTTGACATTTTCTGTCACATGCCAGTGGCTCAAAGCTCCAACTGGCCTCTGCAAGAGGGTTATGATGTTCCAGTTTTCAATCGAAGTGCATGCAATCTGAATTTGAAGAGTGGTCATTTTTAGTGTTAGCAGATTTCTGGTTGAAGGAGCCAGATGGAGGCCAGAAGAGAAAGAAAATGTCAACTGGGAAAAAGACAGCATGCTGCCTGTCCACCCAGAAACATGTGCTGCACAAGCTTCACTTGCCCTTTCTATTGCATGACAGACTGACTCATGCTATGAGAAGGGCCTTCAGAACTTAAACATCCCCAGGTTGCAACTGTCTTACTATTTTCCCACCATAACTGCTGATAAGAAGTGGGTCAGAGGTTGGGAGTGAAAGAGGAATGTGAATATTGCTAAAGTTTATTATATACATAAATGAAAATGTTATAGCCATAGTCATCATTTTATTAATACACACAAATACAGATATACTATTCTGACCTGATAAGAGAAAAGAAGGCTACACTTCATAAAATAAATCCAAAGATGGGATTATAAATGCTTCTTCCCACCAGCTCTGTTCTTCTGTCATCTCAAAAAGTTTCCAAGCGGGGTTGGAGAGATGGCTCATTGGTTAAGGACATTTGTTGCTCTGACGGAGGACCTGGGTTTCTTTCCCACCCTCCATATGATGGCTAACAACCATCTGTGGTTGCAGTTCTAGAGGATCAGCCCTCCTCTACTGACCTCCTTGGGCCTCAGGCATGCACATGGTACACAGGCAGAACACTCATACACAGAAATAAAATAAAAATAAATGTTTTTTTATAGTTCCCAAGCTACTTAACACTGATATAAAAAAAAGTCCCAGTGATTTTCAAAAGATCAAACTAGATAAAGTCAATAGATTTGAAAAGAAAATCTCTGCCAAATTGTCTTCACAATTGATTGCTTGTTGATCTTGACACCAGTGTGAGACTGAAGATGAGAAAAGGACAGATGAGAGGTCAATTAGTTCTATTTTTTTATTGAATTTTTTCACTAATTTATATATTTGTTCATTTTACATCCCAATAGCAGTCCCACTCCATCCTCTCCTCCCAGTCTCACCCTCCCCCATTTCCCCTCTCCTCCCCAGAGAAGGGGAACCCACTCTTCTACCTCCACCTGGGTACCAATCCTCCCTGGCACATTAAGTTGCATCATGACTAAGTACCTCTTCTTCCACTTATGCCAGACAAGGCAGCCCTGCTAGAGGAAAGGGATCCAAGGGCAGCCAACAGAGTCTAAGTCAGAGACAGCCCCTGCTCCAATTGTCACAGGACCCATATGAAGACCCAGCAGCCCATCAGATTCATATGTGTAGGGGGCCTCGGTCCAGTCCATGAATGCTCTTTGGTGGGTGGTTCAGTCTCTGTGAGCCTCCATGGGCCCAGGTTCGTTGACTCTATAGGTCTTCCTGTGGTGTCTTTGATCCTTCCAACTCCCTCAGTCCTTCTCCTAACTCTTCCAGGAGACTCCATGAGCTCTGCCTAATGTTTGGCTGTGGGTCTCTGCATCTGCTTCCATCATCTGCTGGGTGAAGGCTCTCAGATGACAGTCAGAGAGGCTGTCTACAAGCATAGCAGAGTATCATTAATAGTTGTTAGGGACTTACTCTCTCCCATGGGATGGGACTCAAGTTGGGCCAGTCATTGGTTGGCCATTCAATTAGTTTTAAAGGATAAGTTCTAAAATTGGCATCTGGAGTCTAAACCTGGACCCAGCACTTAGAAGCTCTAACTTTATATAGATACTTAACTTATCTAACCTGCTTCCCTATCTGTACATTGTTAATAACCAAGCTTATAGAATTATTATACCAAAGATCATATGTATGGTCCTTTAGTACTCAGTACTGAGCACTATACTGAATACTATTGCTATTCCTAGAACAGAGTAAGCTCTTAACAGTACTGATTGCTTGTGGAGTTGTTATTTATACCAACTTAATGGAAGTAATTTCTAAGCACCATTAGCATGAAAGCTGAGGGAGGACCATCAAGAATTTGTCCTTCTGGCAGACTTCAACTGGCTTGTGAAACTACTCCAAGTGGCTTGCTTATCACCCACTTGGCAGTTTATGGGGGTAGGGGAGAGCATCCTTTATCGGGATCATCTGGCCCTCCCAGGAAACCCATATCATAATACCAAACCCTGAAGTCCACAGAAAAGACACCGAACTGCTCGACGTATTTAGTCATAATACAACTGGCCAAAGCCGCTCTTGCTGTGGAAACAAAAGACCCAAACAGCCTTGGTCCTTCACAGCTGTTGCTCCCCCAGTCCCTGGTTCCTTGAGAGTCCAGTGTTTGCTGGAACACTGCAAACTCAGCTGCCTAATCTGTCATCAGGTGCCATTGTAACAATCTAGCAGGAAAAGATACCTGCCCTCCACTTGGTGCCCCTGGGCAGACTCACAGTAATTTATGAGGCAGGGTAGCACCCCTTCCTCAGGAGTTAATATGCTTAACAGCTAATTACATCTGTGTAGGGATTACACTTTACATTGTCCAGCTTTATGGAAACAAACCGGGCTTCCTCAGAGTCCCTGAAATGGCTCCTTATCTTTGGGAGTGAGATTGTTATCGGCGCGCCATATGCTCCAAGGCCTGGCCAGGTTCCCAATGACCCCAGGAAAGCCTCCTGGGGCCTAATCAGTCTCCAGGCTGGAGGGCCTAAACAGGGTCCTAATCTGAAATGAGGGAAAGAGGTCACAGCCAAGGGGGGGGGGAGATACTTCCCTGCCTTCTGTCCTCCATAAACCTGTCAAAGGCAGAGGGTCTGGACCAACAGGACCACACATCAGCTCATCCCTGAAGTGGCTGGTTCTTCCTAGGCCCAACCTTCACGCACCATGGAACTTCAACATGAAAATCTGAGGGGAGTATGGAACACTTTTAGCTAAACCAAAGTGAAGTCTTTGCCTTTCCAGGGTCTCTGTGGAAGGATTCTAGCAACCCATGTGCTGGAAGGAAGTGGCTTTGGCTTTTTGGGTCACAAGTCAGCTATGCCTTTCCACCCAGAAGGAAACAGGTTGGTGCTACCGGCTTCTTTTTGTCCTGCTAGCGGGTGAACGAGTTCACCTCATACATATTTTCTCAAGGGATGGAAGTTTCCCAGCCTTGGTGGCCCCTGAAAGCACCTCCTTCCCTTGGATTGTAACAATTCAGTCACACAACTTTCTTTAAGAAACTCTTGGGGTGGAGGCAGGGTGCAAAGAACAGGAAATGTCCCCCTGTGTGAGGGGTCTGAAACTGAGGGACATCCACATCACTGGGGCCTTCCAGGCTGTGACTCACAGGCCCACTTCCCTGCTGCTCTCCCCAGCCTGGATTCCAGCTCTTGGCCAGGATGTCTCAGCTCCCTTTCCTGTCTCCATTCCACCCTGACCCCTAAACAAAGCCAAAGTCTGGAGTCCACTGTGAAGACTGAAGTGCTGTGTATATACTTGGGCGTCATGTGGAGAAGCAGCTATTTTGAAAACAAATCCTGACTTCCCTGCCCTCAGAAGAACTCAGCGCACGCTTACAAGCATGCCCTTCAACCACTTGAGATGGAAATCTCGGTTAGCGAGTCTAACAGGTAGAAGTGGCACATTCTTTTCCATTGATATGTTCATTGAGTTCTTATTAGGTATGAAGCACTGTAGTAAACACTTTGAACGTATTCCTCCTTTGACCCTTATTACAGCCTTAAAGAAGTGTGTGCTACTATTACCTCCACTTTATAAATGAGGAAACTGAAGCTAAGAGACTTTGTACATGGTTACACAGCTAGTAAAGCATGGAGCCGGGATATCAGCACAAATCTGCCTCCCTCAAGGCAGATTCTTGGTCTCTGAGATGCTGTCCTAAAAGGCAGCTCGGAGGAATCCTAATCCATCTCTTAATCTTAATGCCCCTCCACCACCTTTACTGAACTGTCACCTGTCACCTTTTACTCCAGGGAGTGGAGGATCTGAAAGGCACAAAGGAAGGGGCATGCAATGGGGAGTCTGTGGCCCAGGCGCTGGCTCTGTCATGGTTTCTGTTGATCTGGCTTTGCCCTTTGAGAAGACCAAAGGAAGCTGGAAGAGCTCCACAGAACCTCCCTGTGCCCTTGCACATCCCTCCAGTTTTCTCTAGTCCAATTCAAGTTTCTCAGTCATTATATTCCAAGGCCATGCTAGCCTTCTGCTCCTGAGACCACTGCAGCTCTTACTAATGTGGTTACAGTTAGTGAGTGTCTAGGACAACTTCCGCCTTGCTCCACATGCCTGTCTGGTTATAGAGTGTTGTGGTTTGAATCCAACTCCCCAGGCTCTTGGGTTTGAACACGTGGTCCCTGCTGGTGGCTCTGTTTTGGAAGACTGTGGATCCTTTAGAAGGTGGAACTTACTTGTAGGAAATTGGGCCCTGAGGATCAATGTATAGCTTCTGTCCTTCTCTCTCCTTCCTGATCTTCCAAGATAGAAACAAGCAACTCCATACCCCTTCTGCAATAGTCATGGATCATTCCCATCACCATCCCTTCCCTTCCATGATGGACTACACCTTTCAACCACAAGCGAAAGTAACTCCTTCCTCCCTTGTGTTGTTAAATATTTTGTTACTGGAATGGGAAAAGTTAACTAATATAGATAACTTAAAATTTCCCTCACTCCCTTGGAAAAGCTATAGCTACAGTCATACCCCAAAGACAATGAATGAAAGCCTTTCTGGAGATTTCTTGTGTTTGCTAGTGCCAAGGAGGGTATATTGAAATGACAAAAAATCAACCCGATGAGGGTCAATTGGCTCCAATTCCATCCTCTAAAGAACTGATTCTATCACTGTTTCCTATAGATATTTTTTGAGTACTTCTGATTGTCACACACACTGTGCTGGGAGCAGAGAGGATGCCCCAATCAAAATAGGCAAAAGCTTCCTACTATGGAGGAAATGCTGTAGCCACTTCTGAGTATTCTGTAGTCCTTTTGGCTGCTAGTTTAAATGCTTCAATATACAGATACTGGAGCATTCTTTTAAGATGTATCAGGTGCCACATAAGTCTGAATTTGACATTTCTAGCAAATGGTGAAGAAAAATAAACCAATTTTTTATAGTGATGTGATTAATTTCCAGAATTTTTAAATTAATGAAAAATACATACTGTACTATTATGATAAAATTACATTTCAGTGACTCATTAAAATGGTTAAATATATTTATAGGAGATTTAAGTCCCTTCCCTCATCTTTTGAGAAACTCACTCTGTTGTAAAGTTGTGCTATAAAAAAGGACAAAAATTCAATTCCCTTTAATGCTTCACAAAATCTCCCCAAGGACCAGCATTCATGATACCAGAAGGTCCCATTCAATCTTCCAAGGGAGGGAAGCAACCAATAGTCATACCCATTTATGATGCCTGTGAACTCAAAACAATGACCAGCATGGCATAATATCACTAAGGGTGCAGCAGGGGCACACATGCCTTGATGGTAACCAACAGCTCTCTAATTGAACTTAAGGCCCACACAACAAGAGAAAAACCATGCCTGGTACTGGAAACCTAGACAGCTACCTGTGGCTAGAGAAGTCATAGGATCTTGGAGGAGAGGCTGCAATCTCCACTTTACTAAGTTATCACGATTCCTAACTGCATTCCAAATATCTATCCTTATAACCACAGGTAAATATAGGTCTCAAAAAAAAAAACCTTATCACACACAAAAAAAGAAAATATCCTTGTACCAAATGGAAACCTACCAATACATTTACAATGCAACCTCTACACTTAAGGCTTGATAATCAAAGAGGAAGAGACAGCAGAAAGATTGAAAGAGCCCAAAGTTTGCTGTGAGATGTCTCCAAGAAATGTCAGAGAAGTCACCATGAAGTCTCATCAGCATGCTGTCTGAACAAAGAGGATACCAATAGCCATGTAAACATGGAAGAGAAAAATCTCATGGTACATCAACTCTAGGCAAGGAAATATAGGCATGTAAGGAATGCTGAGATATGCAGAAATAGCTCTCCAGGAAAGAGATCTCTAATTTATTATCCAATACCATGTGGTCAGCACTGAGATCATATTCATACAAACAACATAATACAGACTGAGGTTGTATTTATAAATTTAAAAATATATACATACATACACATATACACACATACATGCAATATATATGTAAATATGTATAGGTGTGTGTATACACACACACACACACACACACACACACACACACACACATATATATATATATATATATATATAGAGAGAGAGAGAGAGGTAATAGTTACAGAAATAAATAAAAACCGTGAATTTGAGATTACAGGGGTGGAATACAGGGGTAGAGGGGAAGGGAGGGGTTGAAGGGAAGAGGGAAGGAGGAAATGACACAACTATATTTTAATTTCAAAAATAAGAAAGAAAATGCAAAAAAAAACTTCACAGAAATCTTCAATAGACTTATCATAAACTTTGTAAATAACTTAAAAATTTGGGCTTAGAGAAATTTAATTTGGTGAGTTACTCATGGCTACACTTGCCATTTGACAAAGTAATCTTTAAAATATTGATAACTGATGAATTTCTAGAAAATTGAAAATTTTTAACCAGTTTAATGCTGTTTGTAAACCATTTTCATCCAAATATTTATGAAGAAAAATTAGGTTAACTATTTTTTCAGCCTTCAAGTCCTGAACACTGAGCTTTTCTGAATTCTGAATCTATCACAGATAGCCGTCCTGGGATGTCTCCTTAGTTTGTTCTTTGTGCTACAAAGAATCTCTGTGCAAGTCTTCAAAACAAATTTCCCCAGGGAGGGGGAAAGACAGACAGACAGACAGACAGACAGAGAGGATTCTACTGAAGAGCCCCATCCAGATAGCCAATGCAAAGTGAACTAGCAATCTTTGAGAACTATTATTTAATAAAATACAGATGTACCTAAGTGCACTATCAGAAACATTATCAAAATAACAAAAGAATAGAGGCTGGAGAGCTTGCTCAGTGGTTAAGGGCACTTGCTGCTCTTGTAGATGACCTGGATTCAGTTCTCAGCACCCACATGATGGCTAACAGCCCATCTGTAACTCCAGTCACAGGGGATATGATTGTGCACAGATATACATGCAAAATGCCCACACATATAAAATATAAATATAATAAAAAATAATATAAATATAAATATAAAATATAAAAAAATAAATATAAGAATATCTAGCCTTTCCTAACTGGCATACAAAATAATGGATTTGTTGCCATATATTCACATATGTATGCTATATACGCTGCTCCTATTCCATCTCCCACCTTCCCTCCTCTCAAATGGTGCCTCTTCTACTCTCATGCCTTGGGTTATATTTTTAAACCTAGATCCTGTATATGAGAGTAAAACATGCTATTTGTCTCTCTAAGTCTAGAATTATGCTTCTTAACACGATGATCTCCAGTTCCATCCATTTTCCTGCAAATGGCATCATCATTCTTATCAGACACCTTCCCTCCATTGGTGGTAAAGTGCAGGCTTTGCAGGAACCCCAGCTAACCCCACTCAGAAGACATTTAGGCTCAAAGAAGTAACTAATCCAAAGCCACACATCTAGTGTGCAGCACACAGTCTTCCTTGGGAGTTAGATGTTTGTTAGCAATGAACTGAGGTCCACACTTAGTCACAACCCAGAGGATTTATCTTACAGATAAAACTGACTTAAAGATAGCCATATTAAAACCAGCACATACTAGCAAGATGCTTCATGGTACCTGGTCATAGCACATACCTTTCATGTGGTTAGTTGATTCGTCATTAGAGGGTAAGTCAGCTCGTCATTTTCAATCAAGAACAAAGATCCCATCCTGTTTCCTCATGCATCCTTGAAGCCTTCTGTAGACTGGATTCCTGGCATGGCTTTGCCTACTGAGGTTTAAACCTTAACAGCCAGTCTTCACTTGTCACGTGATGATGCACATATATAATGCAAGGGGCTTATTGCCAGGATTTAATGAGCTCATACATGAGACTCAATTCCTGGCATATGGCCAGTGGTCAACATTTGTTCTCTGCCTTTGGAACTTCTTCGGTCTGAGGGACAGCTTACTGATTACATGTCTGTGAAAAAAAACACAATGAAGGTTAAATCCATAGCCTACACTTGGCCAAAAATTCTGTTATAACATGAACAAATTTTCTCTAATATATTTGTCACTACTCAAAGTTAATATTAATTAGTCATTCCATTTCTATTTATGTATTTACTGTGTGCATATATGTGAGCGCATGTATGCCACAGCCTGTGTGCGGAGGTCAGTTTGTGGGATTCAGTTCTCTTCTTCCAACTTGTGGCCCCAGGGATAGAATTCATGGTCCTCAGGCCTGACCGTAGGTGTCTTTGCCTGTTGGACAATCTTATTGGCTCCTTTGCTGTAACCTTTCATGTGAGCATTATTAACAAATTCTCTAAGATCTTACTTAGGAATGGATTCTGGCATGATATCTCTATCATGATCCTCCAAGCTCTTTGTGGATACAAAAGGCTACAGGTACAACAGGGCAGAGTACTAACATTTGTTAGTGAATTGGGTAGTAAGAGACAAAAAAGGCATCCTCTCTCTCTCTCTTTCTTTCTCTCACTCTTCAGAACAGATCCTCAAGATATGTCACCCAACACATCAGAGGGACAGATGAGGTATGATCTACAACATTTGAACTGAAGGAAAATTCAAGTTCACTATTGACCCCAGGTACTTCCAAAGTGATTTATACAGAGTGTATTTCATTTTGTGAAATAGATGTATGTAGGAAATGTTGCATGTTCCCTGACAATACTTTGAAACAACCAAGGAGAAGTTATTATATGAGACATTTCCTATTGAGTTTCTATAAAAACTAAGGACAGTCGTATATCCTTTTTTTCTCTGTATTCTAGATTTTCACCCTCTGGAAAGGTTTTGGATACAGAACAGTGTACGAAAGTGTTGCCTTATCCCAACATCAATCCCTATTGTGTTGTTACTCTACCAACATGTAATTCATTTCCAGAGCTTACAGTGTCATCTTGCTTTTCCAAGTGTAATGCAAATTCACAACAGAAGGAGAACCAGGCCAAAGGAAAGCCGGTTTTCTCAGCCTTCAGTGACAAGGGTCTTTCTTACCTTGTGTCTCCTGTCTCTAAAGTCAGTTAGGGGTGCCTGCTGTGACTGTGAATTACAATGCCTAAGAAAACCCTGAGCTCAGTCTAAAATAAGTGAATGAAGAATAACTGAGCCAGTAAGGAAACTGTGCTCAGTTCATTAAGGTGAGACGTAAAGATACGCAGGTAGTTCTAGAATAAAACCAGAGATCTCTCTATGGTTCTGTCCACAACCTTTAATTTATGCAACTAAGGAAACAATGTTGACCCGTATCTGTAGAATGTCTGTCTGCATAGTCAGTCCTTGTTAAGCACTGTAGAAACCATTCACTAGGGCCCTTCTGTGTATCCTGCCCTGGCCTTCCCTCCTGATCTGTATTGTGATAAATAGATGCATACATCTATTTATGACTCGCTTTAGGGTACTGCGATGGTTAATCTTCTCAGCTTGATGGAATTTAGAATCGCCTAGGAGACCAACCTCTGGGAAAGGTTTAACAAAGAGGGACCCATCTTGAACATGAGCAGCAGCATCCATAAAGTCCCAGACTGAATAAAAAGGAGAAAGCAAGTTGAGAACCAGTGTTCATCTCTCTATGCTCCCTGACTGCAGACCCAGTGTGACCAGCTGCCTCACAGTCCTGCTGCTGTGCCTCCACTATCATGATGGCTATGCCATCAAACCCTGAGCCAAAACATGCTTCCTCCCATAACTTACCTCTTCCCAGGTGTTTTTTCACAGCCATATACATAAATAACTTTTACAAGGAGCTGCTACTTGAATGAGTTAGTAAATTTTTGCAATGACTATCCGGTATATGGTAAGCATTTTACATAGAGTTGAATATAAGCAAACCAACAGAAATGTGCTCATTTAAGGTTTAATGTTAAGGGCTGAGTTTGGAGCCCTTCTTTGATTTCCATGAGAATTCTTGCTTTTAATCAGTATAAGTTACAGGGTACTGTGGACCAGTGTCCCTGTTAACCTGGGAAATGACTGCGAGTTTTCACTGCTTTTCTTCCATCTAACCTTGTCTCTGTTTCCCTTTGATCCAGCCTTGCACTTGGGTTTTCATTCCCAGTTATGTTTTCTCTGAAAAGTGTGGAATGTCTTCAATCCCCTTGATCAGGATAAGATATTTTAGCTTAGAGAGATTCCATTGCTCGTAGCACCAGGATCCTAGTACACTTCTGCTGGCCATACCAGTTCAGGGGACCAATCTGTAAGTCCGTGTTTCATGTTCTGTGAGCTGCACGCAAGCGCAGACTCAGCATTATAAGAGATTCTTCAAACGAAAAATCCAGCCCAACTTCCTGGATTCATCTGCCTATTGTGGTTAGTATGCTGTCTTAAAATTTCACATGTTGCCGGGCGGTGGTGGCGCACGCCTTTAATCCCAGCACTTGGGAGGCAGAGGCAGGCGGATCTTTGTGAGTTCGAGGCCAGCCTGGTCTACAAAGCGAGTCCAGGACAGCCAGAGATATTCAGAGAAACCCTGTCTCGAAAAACCAAAAAAAAAAAAAAAAAATTTCACATGTTAAAAACAATGAATAAATAACACTCAACCCCCAAAGTCACATGGTGATGATAGTTGTAGGTGGCACTTTTGGGACAATTGGGATTAGGTGAAATCATGAGATTTGGGCTCACAGATGGCATTAATTGGTTTAGAGGAGGTGGAAGAAAGGAGGTGTGAGCTAGCGTACTTGCTCAGCCTTGCCTGTGATACACCACCATGACCTTTCCTTGCATCAGCAAGGCAGTCTCCAGAAGCCAGCACTTTGGTACTAGACTTCCAAGCCCCTGCATCACGAATTAAGTTAATGCCTCTTCTTTGTTAACCATGATGTCTGTGGTTCATTTGTAGTAACAGAAAATGGATGAGGTCCCTAAAATACCATCTACTATAAAAAGGGAAAAGACAGGAAAAAATTGGAGCAAAACCAGAGAAGAAGCCGGTTTTCTTTTTCTCTACCCCTTTTCCTTGGTAAAGTGTTTAAATTTTGAGAATTCATACAAGCAATGTGTGAGAGCACAATGTCATCATCAAATCTACCTATCCTGTGCTGTAAAGTACTTTTCATAAAAAAAATAAGTTGGAATAAAACATTAAGATGCATATTGTCTCTGTCTTCCTTTATATTTAAAGATATATATATGTTGAAATATATATAGATAGAATTTTATATATATATATATATATATATATATATATATATATATATATATACTGAAGCTGCTAAGGTTGATATTTTTGAGGTAACAAGAAGTTAAAAGTTCCATGTTATGGAGAAGATTGTTACATATCACTCAGTGTCTTCTAAGGACATTTGCTTGATGTTGGTGACAGTTTATCACAACCTTTGTGTTATCAGTGGTTCTGGCTCAGACACTTTCTCCTAATTCCATACCCTTATCTCTGAGTCAGCCTTCTCCGGGGCTGGTAATGGTGAGTCTACCACAAGCTCCAGGGGTTCAAGCCAACCTGGCTGGGAAAGAGCTTGCTGCTCCTCCCAGATTCTGACACTGTGCTCCATCCCAGTCAAAAATAGAGTAAACAATTTGATTTTACCTTGCAACTTTTTCCAGAACTGGACTTCAAGTTGCTCTAAAAAAAAAAAAAAAAAAAAAAAAAATCACACAAATTTTTGCTGATGTCTACCTCCTTCACACATTAAAACTTCATTTAAAAGTGCAACTTTAGTTTTTTTATTTGTGTGTGTGTGTGTGTGTGTCAGTATGTGTTTGTGTAGGTATAAGTGTATGCCACATGTGCTCAGGTTTCCTCAGAGGCCACAAGTCATCAGGTCTCTTGGAGCTGATGTTATCAGACATGGGTTCTTTGAAAGAGCAGCAAACACTCCTGGTCACCGAGCTAGCTATCCTGCTGGTCCAAAAGCACAATTTTATAAAAGTGGAATCTCAGCCCTTTTGAGCTGTGCTCACTGCCTATCCAAGAGTGGAGACATGTCCACTACTCCTAAAAGTGGACAGTTGTGTAGGAAGCGTCTTGATTTCCCAATTATTTTCTAGGTTTGTCAACATTGTCTCACTCAAGAATACACTTCCAAGTCAGAGGTGGAAAGGAAGACGCTAAGAGACACAGGAAAGTCGAGTTCAGTTAGCTACTTGGAGGTAGTGGGCTATGGCTTTTATTTCCTTGTCTATTTTCATCACAAAGAATGTGCTTTGATGGGGAAGCCTGGCCAGGGATCAGAAACTCCAACCTCCTCACAGCTCTGTCCTCCCCTGTGATGCTCTGAAGGGGAAAGGCAGTGCAGGTGATCCCAGGCAATAAGGAGGCTGGTGAACAGTGGCCTGGAAGGCGAGCAGACAGAAGAGGCTGGGAGGACACTGAAGTGAAGGGCAGGAAGAGGGGTCAGAAGTGTCCCCCCCCCCGCCCCGGGATACACGCAAAGCCTTGCTTCAGCATACCAAATGCCTCCAATTAACGTTTTGAACCTAAGACCAAGCAAGAAGCTACTGTAATTTTTTTTCAGTGCAGCGACAGGAGAGGAGAGAAAAAGCATCTAAGAAACATGGGAGCCAGAGAAGAGGTAGAGGCCAAATCCTCGCCTCTAATCATTCTGCACAAGGTGAGAAAAGCATTCTTCATCACATGTGTTGTTTCACTTGCATCCAAATTCCTGACATCAGAAATGATGCCAGGGGCCACTTGTGAGAAGTAAAATCTTTTTTTTACCCCCTAAAGTGAAGAAAACTCTGTTTTTCTCTGTGGTCTTTCTGTCTTTATTCTCTTTCCATTCATTACCAGAAGAGGCTGGATGAAAGGAAGGGCCATGAACTCCCCGAAGGGCCCTGGTTCACCTATCTCAGCCATGTCCCTGGCTGTTGGGAACACACACACACACACACACACACACACACACACACACACACACAGCTACTTCCTTCATCATAAAGTTGGGTAGAAGAATACCTCAGCAAGATGGTAGGGGTTGAAAAGTAATGCAATCTGGATATTTCTCCAGCTGCAAGCCCAAGAGTTATATTTCATAAGTGGAACTGCCAAGTTTGACAATCTGCCTGCAAAACCCCCAAAATTTAGACCTTGCCTCATTCCATGTATGAAAAGAAGCTTCTGGTGGGTGAAAATAAAATGAAGTAAATAAAAAATTTTGGTGTTACTTTAGATTTGAAAAAAAAATATGATAAAAAAACAAAACTCTAAAACCCATTTTTAAAAGAGCCATATTTGATTAGATAAACATTTCAAAATCTTATATTTAAGAAAACACGTCAATAAAATCAGATATGGTGGAGCATGCCTGGAGTCCCACTATGGAGGTGGAGGGAACAGAATCAGAGCTCTATGCCATCCTTGACTACATAGGCACTTTGGAGGCCAGCCTGGGCTAAAGACCCTGATTCTTCAGAACACAAGCAAACAACAACATTCGGCATTACTGAAGGCAGAGACACACACTAGTGCCAGGGATTTGCTTTGCTCTTTGAATTTAAGCAAACACAGTCACTCAAAATGTCAATAACAGATCTTACCCGCTGACCTTAGCTAGATGTTGAAGTATTCCTCTTGGCCTGTGGATCTGCCCCCTGCCTGCAGCTCTGGTCACTTGCCCAAGGATCTCTCACCCCTGAGTTCTGAGGTTCACCGGGAGGCCACGGAACTACACATCTCAGTCCATGTGTTAACAATCTCACCAGTGCTCGGAATGTGACAAGGACGTGTTTCTCTATGAATTATGATCGTAATGAAGACAAGGTGGGGAGAGGCCGTGAAATAGTTGTGATAATATGGTACCACTGTATCTCTTTGCTCAGAATACATTTATTGGTTTATAAAGCATATAAACATTTGATGAAAATACTCTTTAGAAGAATAGAGAACAAGGAAAAGTAAACAAACTCACATTGTTTCTGATCCCCCCTCCTCCATTTGAGATGAGAGAAACTACACTTATAGCTGCACAACCCCGGAAAGGGTTCCTTCGAGCTTTTCAATGTTTCTAATAAAATGACATCAGCTGCTGGAAGCATTATAATCTTTGTCATGCTGCCTAATACTGATACAAAATGCAAATAGTACAAAGTTCATTATATATAGTATAAAGCTTTAATATATTACATTTGTTCTACATAACAGACTATAAATACATGTGCCATAGCATGTTTTACAGTCGATGTGCCCAGCTCTTCACACTATGGTACCAAATGAAGTTACAGTTTCTTTTTTGAAAAACAAAGCACTAGCACAAAAGCCAGCAGACACAGCTTCATATGTTAAAATTCTAAATGGCGCAGTAGATGTGATAATAACCTTGGCTATAAGGGAATTCTGAAAACTGGCTAATGGCTACTTATCTGGAGAGTGAACAAACCAGGTAAGATTTTCTGCCATCAAGAGGCCACAAAGCTAAAATACTGAGGACTTGGGGGTGAGAGTGGAGTGGGCTTGGAGGAGGAACAATTGGATACATCCTGTCTGAGTCTTTATCACCACAACTTGACAAAGAACCCTCTGCACTTGGCCTCAGACACTGCCACCAGGGCAGACATGTGGGTATCCAGCAAAAACCCTGAGAAGTCTTGGGCACTCACAGCTCAGCTCTTCAGCATGACAGGGAGCCTCTGTGAGTAGCCTCTCTTCTGGTGTTCCGAATTAAGGCACAGCCTGGGAGATGAGAGGTAAGCTGCATCATTTCCTTCCTGGGGCTGGGCCAGGAGACATGTAAAGAGTCCGGAAGGAACTCTCATTTGGAGTAGGAAACAGCTCAGGGAACTCGCCTGTAGCCCAACTGTGAAGAGCACGCAACCTTCTAAAACCAGAAGCCTCACCGGCAGCCTTTGCATTTCCTGACAGGCCACATGCCCACCTCCACCAGAATCAGCACAATGCATCTGCAAGGCTCCAGCCGCTCTCCGAGCAAGCTTGCGCCTTCCTTCCTACCAGTCCACATCCCACACTCAACACTTGGCTCATAGCCCACATCCTCGACAGAGCATTTAGGTAGATACAGTCCTTAGATATCTCACCCATCCTCAACCCACAAAACACTAACAACAGCCCATTTCACCCAGTTTCACAGAGGTGTCCATTGCCCAGCTATGGCCACTTAGTAGAGGATAGAGCCACTGTCTGAATGTCTTTTGTTTTAACTGGTAGTGAGGCCCACAGCGGGGCACATATACCATTTTTAAATGAATGGAAAAGAGAGTTACAGCCAACACATTCTTGGGTCACGGGCATCTTCTTTGGCAATGCCCTGAGGACAAGCTCCTTGCAGTCTGAGGTCCTTCTTCTGAAATGAAAAATCAAATGTGGCTCCTTCCAGGTGGTGGAAAGAACAACACTTGAAAATCTAAGCAGCACCTCTCGTGTGTGATCTCCAGGAGGTGGGGGGTGGGGTGGGGGTGGGGCAGAGGCCCCTCCCTCTAAACAGTAGGTGAGCAGCGCAATGCAGTCCCTGAGTCAGCGAGCACTGCAGTGTCCACCCGCTTTAAAAGTCCTGCCTCGTCGCTCGAGCACACAGTGGTGTCTGTGTCATCTGAGTGATACCCAGATTGGTAGCCACTGGTCTGGTTGGAGCCTTCGGAGGCCACAGACTCCCTGCTTTTACTGGGCATCATTCCCCTGTGGGAGAAATGATAAGCAAATGAGTTAAGGAAGGACGAGGCGGCGCCTTGACTTTTCACACTCACCAAGTTCCCAGCTCCAAGGAGAAGAAGGACTCTCCTCCAGAGACAGCAGCCCATATCTCTCATCCCCTAATCATGCCTATCTGTAGTAGACAAGCTCTACTTTCAGGTACCAGCACGCGTCAGTAGTTGCAGATAAGTCCTCTTATTCAGGTCCAAGTCTTTCAAGCCTCAGATGAGATAAAAGGCAGTTCTGCTGAGGTACGCCCCCAACCAATGGAGCAGTTTTACAGCCTTGATGATTGACAAGTTTGTATACAGTGATAGGAGTCAACGGGTCTCTTTCATGATATTAAAGGAAATTGGGATGGTCTGAAAGTTCATTTGGGGTTTTCCTTAGTTCAGTCACTTAGGGGCCTACATGACTTATGAAAGATGTTCATAAATTTGTAGAGAGAGGAAAAAAAAAAACCCGGAGAGTGTGCGCAGTCAAGCCAGGCATGCCAAAAACTGCTTTTTACTCATCAAAACCACATTCTTTGAACAAATTCGGGACTCAGTCACTCAGCGGCAACTGGAGAATGTTTTCAGTGACATCGTAATCATGTCAAAACTAACAAATGCAGGCTGTGTGGACTGAAAAGCTCGGGGTTTGCCCTTTAAGGGATCTTAGCCTCATTATTCATAATAAAAACCACAAAAAGGGTTTATTTGCTTTGTGTTCAGATATGGTTTAAAGTAGATTCAAAGAACTAGAAATACATTTTCCCCTTTCAGTCTGACTCCTCACTCCCCACACCAAAACCAGTTTGTGTCTCAAACAACAGCGTGATGTTGGCCACCTAGTAGTTCTGAATAAGTTTGGTTTGAATAAATGAAAGAAGTGTGATTGGTGATCCTGATTTCTCACTGGGCCTTAAAGAAAACAGCAAAATTTACTGTTCCCGTTGTTATTGTTATATAAGCATCACCCAAAAACCCATAGGAATTCTCATCTCATACAGAGGTTCTGCTATATGTAGGCCAAATCCCTTGTATTCTAACCTAGAATGAACCTTCTGGCAAGTAAATAAGTACTATTATCCCATTATTTTTTTAACTATAGATTTTCACAATTTTTTTTAATGCGTAAATCAGGTATACTTAATCAAAGCAACTACATATTCCTCTTGAGCCGTGAAGGGGGAATGACTACTCATGATCAGGTGCAATACTTTTCCCACAATGGAAAAGGCAATGATTCTCGTCATTATAATTAAATATATTAAATAAGTGAATATGTATCCATTAATATACCATCTTTTTAAATTACAGATAAAGCCATTTATCTGGATTGACAATCCTTCAGAGTCTGCAATGTCTTAAATCTTCAGGATCATGGTACCTGTTGACACCTTTGCTGTTTGTCCAGGACCATAGAAGCCACTGACCACAGTCAATATGGTGACCTACATCACCATGCTCAGGAGTCTCATGGCCATCATAAATTTAGCCATTAGAAAAAACTCACTTCAGAGTTTTTTTTTTTTCCAGGCTTATCAATTTCATTGCTTGGTTAATTTTGGTTCTTTATCAAATTGCTAATTTAGAATATTAATGTCATCAACCTTCAAAGGCACCAAAAGGGGAAGCTGTATCTACAATGAATGTCTTTATCAGATCCTTTCAAAACTTCCAATTGAAATAGTCTTACTTATTTGGTTGAGTCTTACCCAAAAGATGGAGATAACTTGTTCCTGTCTTCCAGAGTTTTCAGCTCTTCCGATGCAAGGACCATCCCACTGTCTGTCTGGCTGTCCTTTTTAGAAGACAATGGGAATGACACAGTGAGTGTACACACGACTAGCTACTCTAAGCTCATTTCCCAGTCCATCTAGCAGACAATATGATCCAGTGTCCTGCCAAGGAGGGTAAGGGTGCAACACTCAGAGACTGTGTGTGCAAACCCACAAAGGATGCAAATGCTTCCAGGAAGCAGACTTAGACAAAGTAGAAAGGAAAGGTCTGGAGCAGCCAGGGATGCTGGGCTCCCCTTCTCTCTGCACAGTGACACCATTTGCACTTGACTGACATCGGGCATACAGTTAGACTATCTTGAACTATCTAGGTTCCTTTCTTATGGAAAAACCAAAGATTACCCCATGGCACTTACCCTCAAGGACAGCATTAGTGGGGTTCCAAGACTCAAATGCTTAGGCTAATATTTATATAGCTAGTATTTCAGCCTGAGTATTATTTCTATGACTATTTATAAAAGATGTACTTACATCTGGGATTACTTTTACTTCTGGTTCTTCCAGTGGGATATCTTCAAATGTTTTTACACTCACTGGCCGGCTCTTTCGCTTACTGTTCTGCAGATAATGACTGTAAGAGAACAAATATTTATTTGTATTTGGGTGGTGGTATATTTGGCTGTTGGTGCCTCAAGTGATATCTAAGTGCATTATCTTTCAACCACAAGTTTAATAGCAACCTTCAAAACACACTTTGGTAAAAGAAAAACAAAATTTTTAAAAAAATCTTTTTTTTTTGCCAGCACACATGGAAGGCTTAATTTCCTGTGAAAGCCCATTTAAAAGTATAATATAACTGAGAATGGTAAAGGCAACCCTGTGCCTTTGAATCTAAGGTCAGTGCTGAACTGAGGACAATGGCAGCTCACTCAATAGCAGCTGCCTTCTAATGGGCCCCGACTGGATGGGGTTCCTCCAGTGAGCCCTGAGTGTATTGCTGCCATGCTTCCCATTTTTTTCTAGCCATCTCCAAAGAAAGATGTGGTTCACAATGTTCACAGGGCAGCCTGGGCAGGGGTAATAGCTTTGGTCTCTGTAAGGGATACGGTGTTCTGGACAGTGTTCTCAAGTCGGCTTCTTCTACATGAACTATGGATCTAGGGCATGGAGGGATGTGGGCTGGTACCCAGCCATGCTTTGAGCCCACATGGTTGCCTATTTCAGAAAAGAACAGTGTCTTGAGAGTCTCAGGACACTTTGCACAGCTTTGAGTCTAACTCTGACTATGCAAATGAACAGTCATGTCGCTGCTGCTCTATTTTAAACCCCCACAGGGAATAGCTATCCTTCTGTAGGATGCAAGGACGTGGGCAAGGTGAACAGCACAGCAAATGTCAAGTTTGGTGTTCTTAAGAAGCACAAAACTCTATCAGACAGCATTTGTTTCCCTCTTTTGAATTCCAAAAGACCTTCAAAGAAGGAGACTTGTCAGACAACACATCACCTGTCCCTGGGGTAGCTCTTCCCTGCCACTTGACCCTAGGGGAGTCCAGAGATCCTACCAGAACCTTTTGCAACCCAAGGGGAGATAAGAGAAGCCCCCCCTTTTTTTATTTTTACAGGAAATGTCCATGAATAAACATATTCTTCACTCTTGTCCTATGACAAGCAGCCTGCTGGCACAGTGCATAGATGCTGGGTCAGAGTTGAAGAATGGAAGCTGAGCATCTCTTCTCTTCCCCAAGAGGTCATTTCCTCCCCACATAGAGAAGCGGATGAAGTTTCCAGTGACACCCTCACTCAGGAGACTCCACAGGAAAGAGGACATGCGATACAGGGAACAGGCAAAGCTGGTTTCCTGCTAACCCCAGTCCTTAAAAGCAGTGACTATCAAAGATGGCTGGTGTCATAACTATTCACTCACTCAGGAAGACCTTTGGGAATCTACCACAGGTCAGGCATTTTGCTGAAGGCTCTTCCGACAATGCCTCAAGGTGACCCCTTCCAAGTCTACTTGTCTAAAAATTGCACAACTAGGATCTTACGCTATAGTTGTGAGGGCCACGGAAGAATTTTAAGTGTGGGATTGGCAGGATCAGATAAGATTTCTAGAAAGTTGGCTGTGAATGAGGAGGATAAGACCAGAGACAGTGAAGCTGTCTGTATGAAGGAGACTTCATACTTATCTAGCAGGAAATCATGGAATCTGATTAAAGAAGGGAAATGTGTGTAAGGTTTGGAGCAGTGCCTGGATTCCGTAGATAGCTGAGAGGAGAACCAAGCAGAGTCAGGAGGCATGGGCTGAGCACATCGCTACCTGAAAAGACCCAGACCCTTGAATTCTAAGCCCAATGATTTAAAAATGGTATGGCCCTTCACAGAGCATTTTCCAAGATCTCCTTGCATCTGCTCCCCACAGTCTCCCAAACAGATCTCTCACTATTTCCCACGGGGAGATGAAGAAGCCAAGGCTCAATGAAAAAATGGCAGGTGAAGGGTAGAACCGAGACTCGCACAAGTTTGCAGGCTCTACGGCCCACATGGGATTGTCTTTCTTCACTCCATTCCACACTGACTCCCTTGGAGTACCAGGATGGAAAAGAAAGAAGAGTCAAAGAAACGTCACTTAAATCTTCACTAAGCATCAGCCACATTCATGGTGTTGTTCTGGTTCCCACGTGTGCAGTGACCCTGGGATGAGCCGGTGGGTGGAGTCAGAACGGACTGGAGTAGAAGAAAGAATAGTCCTGCTTCAAGTACTCTAACATGACAGACAATTTAAGGAAGAGCCAGGCAGCCCGCAGGCTCTCCCGGGCACCAATCCACCATGGGTATTTAATTACCACTAGCAATTCATCAAAATGAGGAAAATAGCGGGTACCGAAGCCTTGCTCTGGGAGACAACTGCAAAGAAGTCTCTGATAAACTGCGCGGGATGGGAGGTGAAAGACCAGGAGGAAATGGCAGAGCAGCCACAGATGGTCCGCACACTGACCTCCAGGAGAGATGAGCCCCATGAATACAAGTTTTCTTGGGGGAAGCATGAACACTTGGGGCCAGGGATGATCCACGGGGAAAACTGGAGACAGAGCTAAGTCTAGACATGATTGGGCCACCCTGCCCCCACTCCTCAGCCTCTTCTCTACATCACCATTGGACAAATATTTAAAAAAAATAGTTTAGAGGGGCAACAAATCAAGAGGCTGTCTCCCATGGTGATGTCCCTGCCTAACTCTATTTATAATGCAGCAGAGTTGAAGAGTATAAGGGGGAGGCAAAGTGAGAGACTCAGCTTTTCTACTTGGCTGGAAAGTGTGAAAATATATAGAACATGCCCTGAGGGATGTCCCAATAGACGTCCTAGCCTCTGTACTTTCCTCCAGAGGAACCGAACCACATGAGACCCCCCACACTGCCATGTACAGTGTGCACACACCTCTATTTCACTCAGACCACTGTAAGGTGACAGGGGTCTTTGTTTCCATAAAAAGAAAAATAGAGGAGTTGAGAGGAGATGCAAACAAAAGCTTCCAATTTCTGTCTTATTTTCAGTTTATGGATAGCTAAAAAAGAATATAGTCTAGGAAGGCTCTTTCAAAACTCACAGGCAGAAAACTGAACTGAGAGTGACTGGGCTAAAAGCACCTGTCACATTTGTCCACATTTCAGAGGATAAATGTTAGTTGCCCTTCTTTAGACCCAGTCTCACATTGGCACTCCTAAGACCCAAACATGGCTTCATCTCCTGCTTAGCACCATATTCAAAGAACCCAGCAAAGACAAATTCTCCAGCCCCGCTCTTTTCTCTGCTTGGTCACAGGGCTTGAGGAGGGCAGTGTGCCATCAAACAGCCGAGAAGGCAATACAGCGTGTCAGGAGCAATGACCAAGCCAGGAGCCAGATGAGCTTGCTAGGAATTTGCATGCATGGGAGATTCACTTCATAACTTCAGACTCTTCCTCTCTGAGAACCTCTCCTTGGAAGGAGGGAAAATGGAGCTAAGTCTGGGATCAGAGGGGGTGGATTCATTTCAGGGGCAGAACAGGAAGCAGCTCTCTTAACAGCTGTCCTTTATGAAGTGCCTTCAAGTACTAGACACTTAGAAATACATTATAGTATGAGGTCCTCCAAGCAGCCGTTCACAAACAGTGCCAGTGGGCTTGCCTTGCTTCACAAAGAAACTTGAGGCTGCCTGGATGCGCGTGCGTGCGTGCGTGCGTGTGTGCGTGCGTGTATGAAGATGATTTAGGACTCATTACACTCTGCTAAAAGGCAGACCCGGGCCTCATATTTGGTTTTACCAAGTTCTTGTGTCTACATCTTTAATTACAATATTTTGCACTGCCCTAGGTGCTTGAGCTAAGACCTGTGTTCAGTCTCCAACCTAGATGACAGTTTCTGTCTTGCCTATGTTCTCATTTAGACAAAAATCTGATAATATACAGAAAAATTCTTCAGAAAACATTGACTACTCTTGTTATAAAGGAATGGTAGGTAGTTTGCTGGTTGACATCTCTCTCTCTCTCTCTCTCTCTCTCTCTCTCTCTCTCCCTTCTTCCCCTCTACCTCTCTCTCTCCCTCTCACTTTCTGGATAGCAAGATTCCTGCCATGCAGGATTCCTCAGAACAAAACATCCCTAGGCCTTGTAGCATAGCAACTGGGCCAATAACCCCCACAGGAGACAGCTGCCAGTTCATTCCTCCTGCAGCTTGGGCAAGCTTGGGAAGACAAGCTGTGCCCATACTGTCAGGGGTTCTGGTTGCAGAAGGACAGTACCCAAAGCTAAGTGAAGTTGTCTTGGGCTTGGGAAAGGCAATGCTAAGATTGTATTGTGGGAAAGCTCATTGGCATTTTCCTCATGTGCAACTGGGGAAAACTGAGAACATAGAAAGCTGCCTACAGAACCCTCCATAGACCAGGATTGGACTGTACGGCATTTGTTTTAAATAAATCAAGCATCCCATTAAGTAAATGCAATGCTGAAACTCAAACTTGGGAGAAATTTCTGAGATGTTGTGTGCAACCCCATTCAGCCGGTGGCATGCTGTATCCACACCAGAGAAGCTCTCAGTATGTTTCGTATTTGCACAGAACTCTTCCTTCCTGAGTCTTTCCTAAGCCATTTAATTCACCTTAATAAAAGTGTATGTATGAGGGGACCCATTTTAATACAGATGACTCAGTAACATGGCTCTCTCTTTTATTTTATTATTTTATTTTTTCTGGAGATTAATGAACAGTGGCATTTTAGTTATTTGCTCCCACAAGGCTTAGAATCCTTAAAGGCCGAGCTGTGCCAGCAACATGGGCCACAGATGGGAAGTGGCTCAACTCTCTAGACCTTCTTTGGGGAGCACTGCCCTTGTGAATATCAGAACTCCAGTTAGCTAGAGTATGTGAGAGTGTAAGCAAATGGCTTCCTCCCAACCCTCACCTCCTGAGCTGGCCTTGAAGCCCCCCATCCCCCCCCCTCCCCATCCCCCACCCCCCCCACCCTGGCTAAGGGGATGCTGCTCACAATCAGTACCTGATTCCTGCTGTGTTGTCATAATGGAACTTGGGGTCGCACACTTCCTCTTCCTCCATACAGGAAACAGGTGAGGTAGGCAGGGAGAGTCCAGAATCCTCTTCCATGCCCAGTGTCTCTGACATTGGAAGAACAATGTAGTCTTTGCCGTCCTGAAACAATAAACACAGCGGGCTATTGTTATGGCTGCTGTTCTTCAAGGGCCTTTTCACGAAAGACAAAGGGCAGGGGGGCATCTTGGCTGTGTGTGTACCGCTTTCATATCTGAACATACGACTTCAAGACTGCATTGGAAAATGGTTGACAGAAACAAAAGGGCACTCTTGAAGACAAAGCAGGCAATGGCCATGGAGAACACAAAGCCCAGAAATCAATTCTCCTCAAGACCTCCACAGGAGCCGGGCCTTCAAAGCATACTGCCTTCCCAGAACCTCTACATTCCAAGGCAATGGAAAATCACAAGGCAGCAAAGAGAAAAGCAATAAACAGCAGGATTATAGGAATTCTGGAAAGGGCAGTGTGGTCTGATGTTATTTCTCAAGAAAAAGGAAAAAAAAAAGAACCCAAAATGATCTGATACACTTAAATGTTTGGAAGGTTTCTTGATGACAATGGATGTGACCCTCAAGTGTTCAGAAAGAAAAAAGAAGCAGTTGGCTTCCACTACAGTGAGAGACACTGAGCAGAGACGAAGTCTCTAACAGAGGGCAGACCTCTGTTGTGGGGCTGTCATGAGAGTGTGAAATTTTACCACGAGGGGTCAAAGTCACAGTTTGCATAATATGCATGTTTGGTTTGGTTTGGCTTTGTGTACAGGATTTACTAAAAATTACTTTTGTTTGTTTGTTTGGTTGGTTGTTTGGATCTGAGGTATTCTTGCTATGCTGCCCAAGCTGGCCTCAAACTCATAATTCTCTTATCTCAGTCTTAAGAATGCTGGGATTTCAGACATACACCATCACTGTCAACAGATTTTTTTTAACCTTTAGAAGAACATTTGAAGACATAACACAACAATAAGTATGTGGGGACCAACAAGATGACTCAGGGGTAAAGGCATCTTTAACCAAGCCTGACAACTTGAGTTCAGTCTCCTGGACCTACATGGTAGAAGGAGAAAACAGGCTCCTGAGACTTATGAATAGAATGGAGTCATCTATTCTGAAGCTATGAACTAGGATCTCATTAGTCTAAAGAGCAATTTGGATTTTAGGAAGCATTACCACTCAGAACTGGAGGACAGAGGATCCTTTGTCAGTGGTCAAGAAGATAACATGGTGCTGTGTGAATGCCCAGGTAGTAGAGTATTAGGTCGCAGACCCTCAACCTGAGGGCTCTTTGTAGAAGCTTCTCAAGTAAAGGTTTACAAACCTGCTGAGCATTTGCTTGCAGGAGATTTCCCAAATGTTCCACCAAGTCTGAAAATGAAGGTCTCTGACTGGGGTCCTCATGCCAGCAGTCCAGCATGGTCTGGTACCTAGGCGAGTGGGACACTGGTTTCATTATCTGTGCCATTCTTCCGAGAGCTAACAGTCGGAACAAGCACTTGAGTGAGAAGCGTTTGCAAAGAGTCCAGATGCTAAGATGCTGAGGAGAGATACAAAACTACAGGAGACACAGATGCCTGCATCAGGGGTCCACCCGACTGTAGAAAGGGCTTCTTTATCCTTTCCTTCTTTATCCCACCTCTATCAACCTTTAATAAAAACTCTCTGGTGTTGATAATAAGAAACGTGACGACAGTGCTTGAGGTAACCAAAGAAGGCTTCAAAGAAGGAGCTGAACATGACTAGGCCATGCCATAGATGCACACAATGGAAGGCCTTCTTGCCTTCTTAGGGGGAAGAATTTGTGAGGAAAGAAAGACAGACTCTTTCCAGAGTCTTACATTTCTGGGGTGGTGTAGTCAGGAGCCCTCATCCTAGTTCCTTCTTTCAACCTCCTACAAAATTCTTCATCAATCTTGACCCCAGGATATGGGGAAGCACCTAGAATAAGACAGGAGAGGAGCATTGTGTCATCCGAATCCATCATGAAAAGTCCTAAAGTCTGGTTCTTGTATGGCCTTATCACCTACATAGCTTTTTTTTTTCTTCCTCTTGATTTTACCATCTAAATCTAAGAAATTCTACTTGGTGGGAGGTAAATGCAGAGAGGACATATACAAGGTGAAGCAATTAATTATCATCATATTTGCTCCCGAACCCCAGGTCAAAGAGAAGTGGCTTACCTAAGGAAAATATTTCCCAGAGCAAAACACCGAAAGACCACACGTCACTCTGAATTGTGTACACTCTGTCAAAAATTGTTTCGGGGGCCATCCATTTCAAAGGGAGTCGGGCCTAAGTGAATGACAGCAAGGAATCAGAACCCAAATTGGCAGATTTCTAAAAGAAAACACTCCCCTCATTTCTGAACACAAAGCCACAAAGTTGGAAGTCCACACCTGAATACACCACAGAGTTCATCTTTACATACTTACATCTCCTTTTCTGACATAATCTGGGTCTTTATAAATGTCCCGGGCCAAGCCAAAGTCACAGATCTTAACCACATTCTTCTCAGATAGGAGGATGTTTCGTGCTGCCAGGTCCCTGTGGATACACTGTGAGAAGAACAGTATGTGTGATAAGTCTCTCCACAGCTAATCTCTTTTACATCTGCTGTGACCTCATGCTTAAAAAAAAACCCACATCAGAGAACCAACTGATTAGCAAGGGCTGGGGTGGTATTTTATAACAACACATAAGGAAAAGGGCCCGTGTGTTTCACTGAGATGCACATCTGCTTATTCCATAAACAGTCCCGGCCTTTGGAGTTGAATGGCTAAGTCATAGCCTGATGATGGACACAATATAAAAGAAATGTGTCTCTGATCACATCCACACATCCTTTTGCTTGTAGCCTATGTGGCTAAAACTGAGTTGTACTAAGGAGATCCCAAAATAGGTTGGTTTTGAATGGATGTGTAGAAAACAGAACCAAGGGTTCTCATTGGTTCATTGTGCTTTGTTGGGTTTCCGTTCCATTTGGTACGGAAAGATGGACTGGATCTGGAGGAAGTACCCAGTGGTACTTGCCCTGTTTCCAAAGTGTTTGATATTACACTGGAGATGAGGCCAGGCAAGGCTGGCCAGTGTGAGTGGACAAGATCCTGCAGGGCAGTAGGAAGTGTTGCAGAGCTTGACTTTAAGCCTCCAGATCTTCAGTTCCTTTAGTGGTCTCTCCTTTCTGTCCTCTACCTCGATAAGACTTTTAACTATTAATAGCTATCTATGTCCCCGTGATCACAGCCCTCAGCCAAGTGCCTAAGTTCCATCTGAATGTGAGCCTCGAAGAACTTCAGACACGAATGAAAGGCTGACATGAGAGTCAGTCCCAGGTCAGCACAGGAATGACCACAGGAGCTGGTGATCACGGCCTCTGCCCTTCCCGGTACTCCAGGTCTGTACGGCATTCTCCTTTGCACCTGAATAGTCAGGATAGCATTGTCTAACTCCTACTTGCTCTCAGCCAGAGACCTTCTTTTTTCAGCTGGCTAACCAGGTGGTACTCAAAAGCATCACCTGGTGGTTCCAAGAGAAAAGAAAGGACTCTGCTCCCCACTCTCCAGTCACTATTCCAATTCTGGCTTCTAGCTGCCAAAAGGGAACTACTTGGCTCAAGAGTGAGCTCAGGGCATCTAAAAACATAAGACTCTTTGAAAAAGACTCAAGGCCCCTCTCTTTGGGAAGATGTTGTAGTGCCCTTGGTTCTCTCCCTTCTCTTTGACAAACAGAGTACAAGAAATATTCAGCAGAACTATCTAAGATCCACAGGTTCTGGAAGCTGTGAGAAACTCTACACTTCAGTGGGGGAAGGGGGAAGGGGCCTTCCAATGATAAAGAAGACAAAAAAAATATTAACGCTTTCGTTTCCTCAAGAACCTGCCGCACATGCGTTTCATCAGCAGAGAGCTTTCCCCAAGTATAACATGACCCTTTCCCACTGCGCATCTCCCCCTTCCCAAGGTCGTCAGTGACTTCCCCCAACCTCCCTCCCACCTCAGTGGTGTTTACAACCTCTGGAATATTTGTCACTTGTCACGTCCCACCTCAGCCTTTGTTTTGCCCTACTTTCTATTTTTGGCTGTTTTAATCGTCCTCATCTGAAGCCGGGCCTTCCTGCCTTCTAATTACACAAATAACAAATAACCTCTTGACAGATGGTGATGGATGTAAAATGAATTAAAAATAGACCCCACTACACCAAGATATGTACAAGACTCCACCCCTCATCCCTTCATTGCTCAAATGTCACACATCCTTACTAAAGACTTCCTCGTCTACCTTGTTTAACATTGAAGTGCACACATGTTAGCATATGCACACACAAACACCCCATTTCCGTATATTCTGCAAGCCCTTCCTGCTTTACTTAACCCCACAACATCTATTCCCACTTAGCCTTCCATATACATGGCTTGCTTATTGGTTGTTGCATCAGCAACCGGTTCTGTGTACACCCAAAAGCTGCAGCGCTGTCCTGGTTGATTCACCATGGTAGTACCTTAGAAGTCTACCCAGCACTTTGTGGTTGGTCGATTAGTATTAATGATATGAATTAATTTCATGAAATCCCTAGCCACCCTTTATTAGCAGAAACAGAGCCTCCCTGGGGGGTGGGGGAAAGACACTTTTGAGAATCTTAAAAGTGGCGTGTGACTTTCCAAACCAAACAAGTGGATGTCTCATTTCTAAGCCTGTGATCTGGAAGAGAAGGCGTCCCTCCCCCTGATCGGCCATACCTTCCTTGATGCCAAGAACTCCATCCCCTTAGCCACTTGGAAGCTGTAACAGATGAGGTGCTCCAAGGTCAGAAAGTCCTTGTAGAGGTCTTCAGAAGCTGCGAGAAGAGTCAGGGGGACACGGATGAGTACTCCCACCCATCAGTAACTCCGCTTCTAGGTCAGCTAAACCCATCTATTTAAGACCTGGGTGTCCATTTCAGGAAACAGAAGCAGAACAGCTGCCCATTTGCTAAGCCTCAAATTATTAGCCTTCATTTTACTCCTTAGGGAAAACAATGTTTTCTCCACTTTAATCAAATGGAGCTACTGGACCCAGAAGGGAGAATAGAGGTGAAATAGAGACAGAAGGGAGAGAAAAGGGACTTTTTTAAAAGTCTGCTATCTCAAGCTGTTGTGGGTTTTTTTTTTCCCACGAACTCAGATGGAAAAACAATAGCTCATATTAAGAATTCTAAAAATAAAACAACAATATTCAGGGTCATCAAATCTTTTCTCTCTGGGCTTTGTCCTGGGATAAAGACCAAAGTTCAAACTACAGCCCACAACAGAAAACTAAAAATAACAAAAAGAGATTTATTTCTCTCACTTTCAAACTTAAGATGTGCAGTAAGCACATTATATCTGGCCTGTCAACGAGGCTTCCCTCCAAGAACAGGAGTGAGTGACAACAGACATGAAAGATGAATTTGCGTAAGTTGGTAGTATTTATTACAGTGCAATGAATACAAATAAACACCAAAGCACTCCTGGGTATTTCCCCAAATGATCTCCTAACTTAGGTCAGATGAGATAAGGCCTACTGTCCCCTTCCTAGACACAAGACCAGAGTAAACACACACTCAATTGTCATAATAGCCTTGTTGGTATTAAAAAGTCTGAGACTTCTTCTGAGATGAATTCTGGTGTGAGGGCTAGAGGGCTCTTGAGGAACAGTGGAGCCTTGTTCATTTTCCAGATAAAGAAATGAAGGCAAAGTCCAGGCCTGCAATTCCACGCTATCCATATCTCATCTCCCCCTTCAAGTCCCTGGGTTTCCAGCTCACTGGCCATCATTTGTGAGTGAGAGGCACACGACCCACTCGATTGTAGACCTCGTGACATAAGGCCTAGATGACTTTCCCAGGGCCCTCTAGCCCAATCCAGAGCTACCAGGTACCTAGAAAGCTTCCAAGAGAAAGAAGTTAGGTTAAGTTCTACCTGTAGGCTTATGCCAGTGGAAACAGAAGTGGGGTTGGGCTTATTTTAACTCTCACTCCCAAGAGCAACAGGCACCAAGTAGTCCCCATCTCTTTGTCTTCAGAGCTGTACCTGCTCCTTCTGAGTAAGGTGGACACAGAGTGAGTGTGTCCTGGGGCTGACTGAAGTATTGGAGGTGAAGCTGAGGTCCATCTCCACCCGTCAATAGCACTAAACTATTGGGATTGATCATAACCCAATGAGACAAGTCTAAAGCACAGTTGGAAGGGAGATGTGAGAAGCCAGCTGGAGTGGAATGGAGACAAAAGATGTATACTAATCCATCTTGGAGAACAACAGGTACAGAGAATTGAAGTGGTCTCCTTATGCTGCTGAGGCCCACTACCTACTGGGTCTGAACCACTTATGGCAATGAAGGCTAGCCAAGCACTGAAAGCTTGAATAGAGTTCACTTTCTATTTAGGGATTTCATACTGTAGATAGTCTTGTCTGATGCTACCTAGGAATTCATATTTCTTTCAAACATGAAATGTTCCCCCCATGGCTGAATGAATATCTTGGCATTGTCTCTTCCTACAAGAGTTTGCATTAAGCATGGGCAGCAAGGAATGGATACCTTCTTCTTCCTCCACATCACTGAGGGACTTCTCCTCAACAAACCCCGAGCTGGCAGAGCTCTGGCTGCTGGTGATGCTATCCAAGCGGCGTTTCATATCCACAGAGATCTCCCCAACATAGTCCTTCCCCTGGCGGAATCTTGCCCCTTTGCTCTGGAAAAGAAGGAAACGTGAAAATTACTCAAATACCAAAGAGGTCTCTAGTGCATTTCAATGTTACAAACCATTTACATTATTAAAAGCAAATAAGAAAGATAACTCTAGGATTCTACAGTCTCTGAGTTGAAATTGGGGGTGGTGGGAGGGGCAAGTTTAAGTAGTGTCCCTTCTATAATTCGGAGCTCCTTCTCCAGCATCAAGTGGTAAGTGCTTCATTTCCAGGAATACTCAGACACACTGCCATTAATGTCCTTTTTACAGAAGGACGTCCCCTCCACAGAGCCACGTACAGCCCAAGAGACAGGCTAACCCAGAGCCAGTGCTCCCTCTGCTCTACCCTTTCCTGAATCAAATCTAGCACCATCCTAATGGGTCAAGAGATTACAGTCCTAAAATCAAAATATTAGAAGTCCTAATAAATAAAACATGAGAAGCATACAATCCCCAGAAGTTAAAAGAGGAAGTTAAAAACAACCAAGGAAATATGCAAGGAATTTTAACTAAAAGACACACACATGCCACTTTTGAGCTTTTCTCTGCTTTACAGTATGACCAATATTCAGGTAGGAGACAACATACCTTATAGGGAACAAATTCATTTCTCTTGCCCCGTAAGTAAGTTGATAGGTTCCCAAACTTGCAGAATTCTACAATAACCATGAGAGGCCCTGAAAATAACATAGTGTGTTGAGAAAGAAAGGGAGACGTGTTTTTCGAACATTTCTCACTCTGTGTTTAGCATGTTGAGCAGCCCAAAACTGGAGCTAGAAGAAGGCTGAGTATAACTTTTCATTATAAAAGTAGAAACTATCTGACATGACATTGTAACCTTTCTTTCCAAAAGGACAGTTCTACAAGTGTAATCAAAACATCAGCAATCAGCTGAGAAGGCTACAGGGTGGGAGGAAAGGGAGGTGACCCAAGGTTTTTTCCTTTCAGGGTTTGGGGGGCTGTTCAGTTTTCCGATCTAGCACTTACAAGTAGCAAACCATATCCCTGTTATGAGAGCACTCTTTAATTCCAAGGATGCTGTAGAATTTTTTGATTACAGTGCCCACTGAATTTCCAAGACATATGCTACATTTAAGAATCTGCAAGGCCTTGGTTCCTTCCAACACTAACAGAGATTAACCGTGAAGTCAAACTCAGGTAAGTAGAGCCCTAGCAGTTACTCACCTCCTGGCTTGGTGCACGCGCCTAGAAGGTTGACCACATTGAGATGGTGGCCAATGTGGATGAGGATCTTGAGTTCAGACATGAGGGCTCGGTGCTCACTGTGTGTTGCTCCTTCTGCAAATTCAGAATGAAAAACAAAAACTGTTAAGTGTAGCCATTGCCACAGGATGGCGGATGCATTTGATTGTGCAACCCACTCTCCCTGCGTAGCACTGTTGCAGCTAACCAATGGAGCAACTGTGTTCTGAAAAGTAAAGTTTTCTAATTAGAAGTCAAAGCTTTACCATAAGCAAACCTTGAGTGATTGGCTTTTAAAGGAATATAAAGAGAACTTTCCTGTAATGTTGTGGACATGTCTGCAATTGATTCACATCCAGAGTCTCTTTCTATACAAAACTAGAGTTTTCTATTTCAAACTTAGTAGGCTGCTTAGTATGCCTCCTCATAAGGAAGCAATCCCATACGTTAAAGATTCTCAGATCTAGGGACCAGTGATGGATGGGTAAAGGCACTTGTCACCAAGTCTAAGAACTAAATTAGAACCCTGGGACCTACACAGTAGAAGGAGAGAACTGACTCCTGCACATTGTCTTCTGACTATCATACACACAGCATGACATGCATGTACTCTCTCTCTCTCTCTCTCTCTCTCTCTCTCTCTTTCACACACACACACACACACACACACACACACACACACACACACACTGTGGCATGCATAATCTCTCTCTTAAACACACACAAAAGTAAGTGAACATGGTAAATTTCCTCAGGTTCATACTGATATTCCAATCAACCTGTACCAAATAAGTAATTCAACAAGGAGCAGCACACAAGCAAGACCATTTGCACATGAGCCTAATGAAGCCAAGACTGCATTGATGGTGTGTGGGTGGCTACACTTTCCTCTCACTCACAGACATGGTTCCCACCTCATGGCCTGATGATCCATCATTACAACACACACACACACACACACACACACACACACACCCTTAGCTTCTAGACAGAAAGTGTGAATGGATGAAGGGAGCTTTGAAAGGCAAGAGACCTTCTGGCAAAGGGCACCTTCCCCTCCCAGAATGTCAGGGATACACTCTATTATGAAAAGATTCTTATTTCTGAAAGAACACCCACGTCCTTTTCCGTTCTCATAGCCATTCTTGCTTGGCAAAGTATCTTCATAAATGAAGCTCTTTGGCATATTCTAATTCTAGAGAATGTGATGGTTCTCTAGAATGGTTTTACATTCTGCTACTTTTACTGATAGCAAACTCTTTTCCTCATTTCTAAAGTGTCTATAATCAGCTCACATAATAATACACTGAGGAACAGTTCCAATAGAACCAGACAGCTTCCCCCCATTTAAGCAGGACCACTAAATAGAACAGTGCAAATTGATCTTTGTTCTGAGGTCATGTGTCCTTGTATGAGACTCCAAAAGAGGAAAGTGTTTTCAGTGTGTGCAAAGGCAATGTAAACCAGGGGCTTTCTGCCCACGTTTGCAGACAGTCACTGATGCAAACCTTATATCATGCTTAGTGATGGACAAAATAGAGGAAGATACATCACAATGCCATTTCGCTTTTTACCTTTCAACATCTTGACAGCCACTGTTTTGCAAGTTGCTGTCTTGTCAATTCCAAAGGCATCAGCCTCAATCACTTGGCCAAAGGCACCACGGCCAAGAGGCTTCCCTAGAACCAATGATAACGGCAATTACAAAATTGTCTGATTGTCAAACTGTCAGAGGGGTATATGAGGTTCCAGTTGGTTAAGGTGATGATTGTACCCCATTTAGACCCACAGCCCACTTTACTCCCTTCACTCTCCAAAATGCCCTGCTTTAGATGGTTGTACAGGCTAAATGGATGATTACCCAAAGTCAAGAGATAGAAGTAATATTTATAAATCAAGGTACATCATCTGAAAAGATTGGACCTGTCATTGTCATAAAGGAGGGCTAGATAGGCTGCTGAAACCAATACCAAGTTAATACCGGTTTACAACTCACCTAGTTTCAGCCGGTCCCTGGGGAATTCCCACTTGCTGGCATCATAAGGCAAACGCTCACAGCGCTCATCCAAGGGCAGTTCATCTGAATCCATGACAATGGACAAGTAGCCCGTCTTCAGTTCCCCTTCACTGGCCTGGAAAGTGCAAATCCTTCCAGTCACACACAGGCCCTCTTGTTTGGTGGTTGTTGTTTTGTATACTTATTATTGTTTAATAAGGGCCTCATTCACAACATCTCATTTTCCAATAAAACTCATGGAGTTTGAGAGCATTCCTATTATAGTCCTGCTTTTAGTGCCTCTTCAGTTTCCAAAATGATTTCAGAATAAAGTCTCTAAATCTTAATTACAGTGGACCATCCAAACCTTTTACCCCTCCAGTGGCTTCCATCAATTAATGCCCGGAGTCCACCCAAAGAAAATGGGCAAGAATGTTATTGTATTGAAGGAAAAATGTGCCCATTGAGCCAATAACAATGGGAAGAAGCAGCTGAAAGAAGCCCAGTCAGGTTCTATTAATCACAAAAACCAGCATGCAAGGGACAGACTGGAAATTATGTTGTTACCCGCTTAACGGTCCGTAGAACGATGACAAGAAGTAGCCAGAAGAACATGGCGATCACTGCAGTGCCTACGAGAATAATGACTTCCAAGTTGGTCTTTTCCTGGGCACCTGGAAGACATATTTGAGTAATCAACAGCTGGAAACTCATGACCTTTGATAGAATGTGGTAAAGTTCCACTTTCAAGACTCGTAGAGACCAATAGCCACAAAGTCCTTAAGTTGGATAGAGTCCACAGAATTCTTAAAGAACAACAGAAGCATGCCACTCACAAAAACATCCAGCAAGTAAAATTCTCAAACAATGAACCACAGGTGTGTGAGTTCCTTAAGAGATGCATATAGGATGTGTTTGGCGAGAAAACTCTTTGAGAAAAAAAAGTATTTCTATTTGTGGATAATACAGTCTGGTTTTGTGCTGATCCGCAATGTCTTCACTTGTGTGGCATGGGAAAAATGATTGTTCAGGAAACTACACAGGGAAATAAGGAAAGCCCGTTGCCCAGGGAGATATTTGTGATCACACACCTACTATGCACTCCTTACTTTAAATATGTCACCTTCCTGTGCTTTGACAGTAATCTGCAGTTTTCAGATGAAGAAATAAGATTTGAAAGAATAAGCTACTTGTCTGGGAGACACAGGTAGTTGGGCTGTTTGTGGGTTATACTGGGTCTGTCCAGATTGAGTTGATCAATACTCCATCCTGTCCCTATGTGTCATAAGCCTTAAAGAGGAGAAGAGAGAAGGAGAGAGGGAGAGGGGGAGAAAGAGACAGAAAGAGAGACACAGAGTTAGACACACACACACACACACACACACAGAGAGAGAGAGAGAGAGAGAGAGAGAGAGAGAGAGAGAGAGAGAGCACAAAAGCATGGAAAAAGCTCTGTATGTGGGGTAGGGAGGCTAGGCAAGTGAAGCTCTGGATGGCTCTGAGAGCACACTCCAAGTGGAGAATTACAAGCAGAAGGCTCTCAGCACCAAGCGATTAGCACCTTGACACCAAGGTGATTAAAACATAACAATTATCACTTGGGGGTCTTGTCTCTCTACTCACACTGTGCGGTGTGAGTCAAAAGGAGCCTCAAGCTGGGGGAGATGGCCCAGAAGCAAGAAGACAAGCAATTAATTAGTTGGCAAAATAAGAGTTACCAGTTGAGAGACAAGCTCTGAGTGCATCTGTAAGTGGATTTGGCTTCTCTGCAGTTCCCAGAGAGGTAATTTTCTATCTATATGTAAAGATGTAAAAGCCTACTCATATAAGAGATGGAAGGCAGGTCAAATATTCAACTGTCTCTATTAGTTTGTGTGTGAATAGTCTCATATTAACCTCTCAGAGCAGAACATGAGCATTCAATGTCTATATCTCTCCACTTACCTCCAGGTAAGTCTCCATATACCTGTGCCTCTGTGCCCACTTAGGCATGGTAACCTAAAGCAGATGGCTAATGGGTGAAGGCAGAGTACCAGAGAGAACTGACAGGCTCATGCTCCCTGGGATTGGCAATAAGACATGAATGCTTTTGGAAGCAACAGGAATGCCATATCCTTCAGGATCTTAATTTTCAGCTGCAGTTTATGGAATCCTAACAATATCACAGATTTGAGAGCATGCCAGTGGCTCTAGATGCAATATTCAATGTGAGTTTGACAGATTATAGGAACCAAAATCTAAACTTTGAGACATTAGAAATCTGCCAAACCTACCTTTCTAACCACCCTCAATCACCCCCTTGCAAACCACTTCTTCACTCATACACTCATTCACTCACTCACACAATATTGTTGCATTGTTCTCTTAGTGGGTTACAAAAAGAAAGACTCAGGAATGCTCTTCTTAAAATAGAATGTTCCATCACAGATTGATGACTGAAAACAAATCTTGGATTTCACATCAATCCCCCCACCACACACACACACAGTAGAGGGGCAAAAGTTTCTTTCCCTATTTCAATAATAACCCCCAATTTTCCATATCACAAAAAGGTCATCTACTAATCATCTATTGTTTATGAGTGAATCACAAACAATGTCTCAGCTCTGGGGAAAATTCCGAACCCTTGTCACTAATTGAATAGTAATGTCCAACATCAAATTTATTTTTTTCCAAGTAGATATTGAAATGTCATTTCTGTACATTGACATGGCCATTCAATCAAAGTGAGAATCAGGAGCAGGAGGCTGGCTATTCATCATTCCTGGCTAAAAGTTTTCTCACAGAGAGAACTGTGTGGACAGGAAATATGGTACAGACTGAAGCAAACACTAATTTTTCTTTCTAGTTAAAAAGGATACATATCCATTGAAGACAGATTATGAAGAATAAGTGAAGAAATGCTAACTTGGAACTTCCAGATGACCAAGATCTGAAAATGCCCACCCATTATCTCATGTGATAGTCCAGTCAAAAAAAGTAGGTGCACTGAAAATATTGTGTAAAATTACCTCCAGGCTCTGTGTATTTACATGATGCTCAAATGAGTTTTATGCTTACATGTAGATAGATCCCCTCCCCAAAATATCTACTAAACCTGTGAAAATATTCCAAAAGCTGAACTTTGTCTGTCCCCAAGCATTTTAGACATGAGACACTCAGCCACCATGAAGAACATCATGAGTCATCCACAAGGTGTTCTGCTCAAGGTATTTGAGGCTATGTACAAAACAAGCTAATCCCCCAAACTGTCTGATGAGCCTGTGACATCACGCTGACCTTCTATTATGAAAAGCGTCTCCGCTCTGGCACATCCGAGGGCGTTGCAGGCCTGGCAGGTGTAGAGACCCTCATCCTCCTTCCTCACCCTGCGGATAGTTAGGTTCCGGTTCCCATCTTTCAGCACAATGCCTAAACAAGGAAAGAAATGCTGTGTTCATTTCTGATGATGTGATCTATGTTCTATCCAGGACAGTTTCTTTTTTTTTTAATCTCTGCTGCCCTTCATCTCAGACCACTATCTAACTCTAAAGAGGTGCATAGGATTGGCTACTGACTGATCTCCCGTGGGATCTCCACACAAAATCAACAGGACTCCAACTATACTGTTTCTGACTCTGAAATGAGCCAGACCCTGGACCCAAATACCTCCTTGCATGTTTGTGGGGGTTGAGGTATGTGTGTGAGTGTGCAGAGGCCACAGGGCAATTTCAGGTGTCTTCTGTATTGCTTTCTACCTTGTTCTTTTGAGACAGGGTCTCTCCCTTAATCTGGAGCTTGATAATTCAGCTAGACTGGCTAGCTGACAAATGAGCTCCAAGGGTGCATTTGTCTTCGCTTCCCCCACCCTGCCCCTTAGTACTGGAATTAGAGAAGGATTCTGAATCTAGCTTTCTATGTGTGTTCTAGAATACAAAGCAGATCCTCATGCTTGTTTTGCAAGCATTCATTGAGACATGTTTCTCCAGTCCTCTATATACTGTTTTCTCTCTACTTCAAAACAAACCAAGAAGTGATAGCAGTCTTACATAGCATCCTTGAAAACATTCTGTAACCAGAGAAATAGACAAGTTTCACTCACCTGAATCTTCCACGAGTGTCTCGTTGTCTTTGAACCATGTAATGTGTGGAGTAGGGTTTCCAGAGGCTGGGCAAGCAACTTCGATGGTTTCACCAATGGTTGTGGTCTGATTCTCCAGACTTCCCGTGATCATGGGTGCCATGCGCTCTGTGCACATAAAAAGGTAACCATAGAGCCCATGCATGGTACAACTATTAGAACATCTTTAGTGGCCTATGACTATCAAGCAGTCTAAACTTCACAAACAGTAGCCCATTGATAAAATTGAGCTGAAACTACACCGAACTTGACAACAGCAATCCTGGTGGATGAGTGAAGTCAAATAAAATAAGAAAGGATAGCTCAGACACTGTAGCCTTTAAATATTCACATTAGCCACCCTACTAACAAATTGCAAAATACTTGGGAATCTTTGGGGATTGTTTTTACAGTCTATAGATTGTTTTCCCTCCAATCCCACAAGGCTTTCCCCAAGGGTAACGTCTTCTCTGGAAAGTTGTAGCCACTAAGAGTAGAATTCATATTTTCTCTTGGGAAGGGCAAAGCTTCAGCACAATTACATAAGGAGTAACATATTTATTGGATAACTTTATATCATTTCTAATATTTACTGTCTGTCATATAATGAGAGCCAGGCCATTAGCCGTATCTTCAGGTGACGTGATTGCAGTTCAGGGGTTTAAGTATCTTACCCAAGTCCCTATAACTAAGTCAATGGTTGAGATAATAATAGAATCTGGTGGCCCTAAAAGTCTATTGTGGTAGTTCATGTAGCTAGTATCCTATTGACCACCTAGTATGTGCCACTGTGTTCTGTGGCTAAAATTACAACAGTAAGCAAGCAGGGACCAATTTTTGTCCTTATGAATTATGACTTACAAGTATTTGCCTATGGTCTCATCCTGTCCTTGTAGGTCAGCACTACAAGCTTCTGGCACTCTCTTGGTGCATAGTATTACATAAATGTGCTGACTTTAATCATTGAAGACCAAAAGATGCCACAGGAAGCTCCCTGGTTCCAGTTAATCCCTTGCAGATTCTGGTAGTGACTTCATCATAAAGGCTAGAAAGAGCCAAGCTGCCTTCTAATTTTAATGTACCACCTCACCACTATTAGCTTTGTTCTGCTTCCAGGAGTGTACCAGCATACAGAAGCTCCCAGAGGCCTGCATTTTTCACACAGCCCTCAAACGTATTTAAGGCATTGTATCTCCATCATCCAAGGATGCCTCCATACCTAGGATGATGAGCGGCTTGACTAGGCAATGTCTTTTCTTGGTCTTCTTATCTTGAGCAGAGCAGACATAATCTCCTCGATCCTGCAGGGATGCATTCTGGAATGCCACAATCAAGATGTCATTTGTGCTGTTAGAAAACATGGTGGCATTCAGTTTCCAAAGAGCATCCAAGTTCTTGCAAACTGGCGTGAGTGGTTCCCCCATGTGGACTGAAGTCGCCTGTGAGCCAAGCTTGTACCACGTGAGGTTCTCAAATGTATTTCTGTCTGCAGTGCACAACAGAGACACACTCTCCTGCTCTGTTGGCTGGGTAGCAGGTTGCACAGTAATTTCCGGACCCCCTGAAATGTAAAGCCATAGTTAGAGTATGGAGACTTAAGTTGGTGTGTAGCACCATTGTCTTCTTGTTGCCGTGAAGAACTAAGAGGCAGCTCTTAGCTCCCCAGCCATTACTACAAGGACACAGCCAGACAAGGCAAATCGTTTCCCAAAATGCATTGTTTGAAAATGTGGATTAATTCTCCCCAAGTATTTACTGTATTCCAATTTGAGTTCTGGTTATAGTTTCCAAGTTGAAGACAAAACAAACAAATAACCCCCAAAGCAAAGCATCTAATAATCACATAGAATCTTTGACAATATCTTCTTATTAATATATGACAGTGCAATTACATTTATTAAAACCAATCAGCTAAGACTAAAATATCTGAGCCAGTACAATCAGCTCAAGGGTACCCATTTAAACTAGGCTTCAGAGACAAACTCTCATGCCATTCCATTCACTCTGAGAAGCCCCAGCCTTGGCGTTCTTCTACAGCAAACCCACAGATAACTCCATGAACCCTAGTAAGTCATGAAGCTCACTGACTCTGGCGAGCAGGACAAGCCACACACAGTATGGAGCTCGAGGCTTAGCACATCCGTAGAAGCCTTCTCAGTGATGGCTCATGAACTCTCACACAAGCCCAGGGCTACCTGAACAGCTTTAATTTCTGTTACCTTCATGTCCCACCTACTTACCACACCACTCACACAAACCCCAAGGACAAAAGAGGACCCCACAGCTTAGCACCCAACTTGGGAGGGATCAGCCCCCTCCCTGCCCTCCAAAGAGGTTTACTCACTGATCACATGAAAGGAGATCACTCTCTCTCCCCGGCCCACTTTGTTGACGGCTTCACATTTGTACAATGCTGACACGTTGGCAGCTTGGATGACCAGAGTACTTACAGTCTGTGAACATACAAGTCCCAAGCCATGAACAATGCAGGCTGAGCATGCACACACACACTGAGACTGACATCCATCAGGCTCCACGTCTGCTAGGACCTGCCTTTACTATTCACACTACATCATCAAAGGTAAACAGCTCTAACCAGGCAGTTATACACAGGATGCAAACATGCTTTGGAAATTTTCAAGAATTCACTTTAATGGATGCTATGCACACTTTTCATTTTTCATGTGACCAGAATCAGAATTACCTTTCAGCAGGTATATATACTGAATCACATTATGTGTTTCATTTCTCTTCAATAAACTGCCAGTAAGCTATAGGTACTGTGATTTTTCTTCTCTTTTTAAGTTAGTAGGTGCTAATTATACAAAATAACAAGCTTCATTATAAGATTTTTGTACATGTATATAATATTCTTAGATTATATTCACTCCCAATTACTCTGTGTTTCCCCTCCTTATTCCAAATGCCCCTCTCCTCTTCCCAAATAGTCCTCTCTACATTCATGTCTTTTTTTCATCTTGATTCATATGAGAGAAAAAGATATTTGTATTCCTAAGTCTGATTTATTTTGCTTAACATGATGATCCACACCTTTCTGCAAATGGCATAAATTTGTTCTTTAAGGCTGAAGGAGTGTGTTGTGTGCATGCGTGTCTATGTGTGTGCGTGCATGTGTGTGTGTGCATGTGTAAAACTCACACTATTTTTATATACCTATGCTGATTCTATAACTTGGTTATTATGGATAATGTCACACAGACTATTTGATTATTAACCTCCAATATACCTTTGCATGTTATTGTACCACCTTCTTTTCAGAAATGAGAATTAGAAAGAGATATTCAAGATCAAGTCGTTCAGACTCACTTTGTTCTTTCCTTCAATCAGGGCATACTGATTTTTAGTGACTTCGATCTTATTTCCCCCCTGGAAATCCTCCACATGTTTCCATTCTTTACAAGTGTATGGGTTTGTTTGGCTGTAAGAAGGAGAAAGGACAGCATGTCATGATTTGACTTCTCTTTCATTCAGTAGTACCAGAAAGGGTCAGCCTATGGTTATCATGTTCTTAGTGATAACTCTTGACACAGGCTAACACTTCGCAGGACTTGGCGCCAATTAAAAATAGATGCCAACAACAGTGGAACGGTCCAAGGTAGCTGACTGAGGATACAGGAGGGAAGCCGCTATTCTGGGAACAAATCTCCATTCATAAATTGAACCGACAAGACAATTCAAATTAATTTAGTCCAAAGGAAGGTAAGGAAACTTGGAAGCCATTGGACGGCTTAAAGTCATCTCTCTGGGACTATGGCTTCTGTTTAGGAAATGGTCAGCAGCTGAGGAAGAAACTAGTGTTTGCTATTTCAAAAACAACAACAGGAAGTGGAATGCTTGGGATGGTAGGTTGAAGGTGGTGGCTGTTGTTTTCCCTAAGGATGTCTGCACTTGTGGTAGAACTTGATAAGCTAAGCCTGAGACTCTTAAGGCCTGGGCTAGGTTTATCACTGCCTCCCATCCATCAGCACTTCCTCTGAGAGATGGACCTCCCCATAGATAAGGAAGAGCAATGTGGTCCTCTCCAGTTCACAGACAGAAGAAGATCCAAAGATTGGCAATTAGCAAACGCAGCAAATAGCATCCGTTTGGAGAGGATAACTAAGACAAAAGAGCTAACTCACACAGTGGGATTCCCCCAAGCCTCAGCATCTGTTCAAACTTAAGTCACAGAGGAAAGTAGGAGGCAAGGCCAAGTGCCATTTAAAGGGCAACTTCCTTGAAGAAGATAGCCTTGTAGGTTTAGATAGCATCATGGCATAGCTTGGCAAGAAAGGATGCATGATGGCAAGCAAAACAGAGCACATGGCCCCACTCACCTGGGCTTGTAGGAGCATGCTTCTTCTAGCTGCCAGTACCATTGGATGTGGTGCAGGGGAGGGTTGGCATAGACGGTGCATGTCAGTGTCTGCATGGAACCATACTGGTAGGAATCCGTGGGAGAAATCAGTGCTTTCTCACCAATCTGGGGTGGGACTGGAGACAGAAAAGACAACCTTTGAACTGCCTAATTGCTTTGAGGAACAAAGAGAGGATTTCATCGATGAGATCTGCCTTTTGTACTCATATGATTTTGCCTCTGCTTGCTTTTCCAAAGACTTGGAGACAGAAAACCTGAATTCTTATGCTATCATAATAGTAAAGCCCTATAAACTGAGTGACGTTAAGCCAGCTACACATTCCCCATGCCTCACCTTCTCACTCTATAGTAAAGACATTATTTCCCATGTTCCACAGCCTAGCAGGAGTAGAGTGAGGTTACAGAGAGCAAGCAGGTGGAATTACACAGCAAATACATTGATTGTGCAGCAAGCCTTGCTGAGGTGCTTTGCATTGGCTTTTAGTCCTTATAATCATGGCTACGGCTCTCACTTTACACATGAGAAAGAAATGAGGCAAACATTAAAAGACCTGCCCATGGGGATCGGTTAATATGTGGCAAAATCCAGGACAATGGTAGACACCCTGACTCCTGAAGAGAAGCTTGACTCGATTTTTTTGTATGTATTGCACACACCAAGGAAAAGCTAAGGTGTACCGAATGTAGTGATTTCATGAAGTGGAGCAATGGGTTTGCTCACTGTCTCTGTCTTTCTGTCTTTGCTGCCCGATTATTTTCTTCTTCTCATTGCACTCAATCAGCTTTTGTCTTCCTCCCCTTGAACCCCTTTTGCCCATGCTGCTTCTAAGCAACCTTCCCGAATCTGTTATCTTTAAAATACTCCCTAAAGAAAAAAAGAAATGAAGGCATGCTCGGAAGATGCACAGAGGAGGATAGAGATGCGTGGGAAGTGCGTTACTGTACTGAGACAATATCTCGAAGTTTTAGTATGTGGTGCCGGAAACGAGCACGAAGAATTACACCAGAAGCATTCCTCCAACTGTGTTTGGAGCAAAATAGTAATACATTTACCGGGGTAGGGGAAGCGCTCTGGTCAAATAATCCAGTTAAATCCTCAGTACTCTGTCTCTCACATCACAGAAGGTGATGATATTCATTAGCCTATGAAGATGCTAAGAAGTTACTATAAGAAAGAGGCTTTAGGTCAGCATGGTACCTGCTGCACTCACCTGACGGTGGCACCTTTCTGTCCCTGAATCCAAATACTTAATTATCACATCCACTTTGGGAAACTAAAGTTTAAATCATTCTTAAATCAAAAGCTTACAGTCCTTCCTGGACAGACTCAAAATATGTCCTCTGGCTCTGGACAGCAAGTAAACCAATGATACCACCCTCCACAGGTCTCCTGGGTGGAGTTCTGCCATGTAACTTCGGGAAAGCAGCTTAAGCTTCAGACTAAAATGTCACACAGAACCCAAGGAGAGGCTCCCAAACCTTCATTCAATGTGTAGTTTAGTGACCAAAGGTATTTGGCTAGGAAGTACTGGCTACTTTCACCTTGCATGTGGCCAAGAACACAACATTTACATGACTTATCAAGGAAGCAAGGCCAGAGTATACCATAGCACGTCTCATTTCAAATTCACCTCCCTAGGTCTTTTTTTTTCTCATTTTTTATGCATTGTCCCGGTTAATGATATGGATGATGTAACAGGAGACAAAGGAATGATGGTTGGGAGATGTAGGAAGACACATTGTCTCTCTTCCTAGTGAACTTCCAGCAGAGGAAACACTGAATGGACTCACCATTCACAACCAGAGACACCATGTGGCTCTGTTTCTCCATCGAAATGGGGTTGGTGAGGATGATTGTGTAGTTTCCTGCATCCCTTTCACTCACTTCCATGATGGTGAGTTCGTCACCCACTAACATGGTGTAATTGGACTCAATGGGTCTTCCGTTTCTGTACCTATGGAAGATAACCCCAGGACTTAGTACAATGGAAGGGTTTTATTTCATGCAAACCAATGCTTTGCTTTTATTTCCAATACTTACCATTTGATATCGGGAGCTGGGTAACTGAGATACTTCACAGGAATTCGAACTTGGCTGCCCACTGTGGCCTCCACCAAAGACTTCATCCCACTACCAAAAGCAATAAAAGGTTTGGCTGGAAGAAAATGAAAGCAGTGATTCTCATAAATGCCAAGTTACCATAAATGCCCCTTTTGGTTTTGATTTTTAATCAAGTGAAAAGTTAGATGTTGAGGTACATGTAAATACTGCCATCCTAAGAGTCCTCACATTGTACAGCAGCCCCAGTCCAGCTCCCTGTCAGCATTCTCTCCTCACTAATGTTCTCCCATGAGCCTTGAGCATTCTGTCTTCCACACAGCCTTCTCTAAATCCCTCAGTGATCAGTGGGTACCTTATCCTGTGCTCCCATGACACCCTTTACCCATCCATACTCTCAGTGTGGATTGCCCCAACACTCACTCCTCAGACCTTCTCTCTTTACCTATCTCCTCTTCTATCTAGTCTCAGATTTAAAGCATCAGTTACACATACGAACTTTCAACACTTGCCCTGGCTTCTCTGAGTTCCAGGTTTATATATCAGACATCTCCACATGGATGTTTCCCGGGCACATCCAACACTCAGCACTGTTCTCCATGTCTTACTCCTACCCAGTATCCTTCATTTAGTGATCCCACCATTCAGTGGCTTGTGTTAAAGTTCTTTTTCACTGCCAATGAATCAACCAGCGAGTCTTGCTGACTACACCTTAGGAGAACTTGCAGGATCTCATCACTTCTTATTTTCCCCACAAGACCTCCTGGTCCAAGTATCCTACCATCTCTCACCTGGATCCTGACTATTAACCTCCTAATTGTTCTCCCTTCTTCTGCCTGCATCCACTTCCTTAAAGTACCTGAATGATAGATCACTTCCCTAGCCTTCACAAGACCCTGACATCACAAAGTAAACCATTCCAGGAAAGCTACAAAAAAATCCTACAAAATCATAAGCTAGAGCTCTGGTGTGACTAAATTATCTACACTGGGACACTGGTCTGGATGAGGGAGTATAACTGAAAAATTGAGTGATGAATCTAAAGCCACACAGAAAGTCATTGAATCCAGGTTTCCCCAATTTGAGAAGTTCATGCTTTTTCAAGTAAGCCCTTTAGCCTTCCTAAGAGTAAACTGAAGTCTTTAAAAACATGTCATCGTATATACCGACATGACATTTATAATAATAATTGTAAGCTCAGAAACAGCTATAACAAATAATACCTAGTGAGTGCTTACCATGTGTCATTTTAAAGTTGAAATTTTGAACCCAAGTCCCTGACTCCAAAGCTGTGCTGTTGACCTCTAGGTCTTGTGTCCTCATTAACAAAAAACTCAAAATATCAATGAACAAGGTAACCTAAATTGATATTAGTCATCTCACTCTCCTAGGCACGGTGAGTATATTAGCAAGAAGATGGTCACTTACTATGAACTCGGACAAATGTGCTGTTTCTCTTGATCATCAGCCCACTGAATGCTGTACAGGTGTATAGCCCTTGATCACTTCGGGTCACACTGTCTATTGTCAAGGTGCTCAAAAATTTCTTCATCACAGTCCCAGGAGGGGGTTTCAGATCTCGGTTTACAATCTTCTTATGCTGATGCTGAAAAACAAAAGACTTTAGTAAATGTCCACAACCCAGCAGAAAGCTCTCCAATGGCTCCTAGAGACCCACAGAGTCAAGTCTTGCCCCTTGGTGAACACTACTATTAATAATAGAGACTTGAAACAGCACATCGGCAACATGTATATTGAGGTTCAGGAGAAATGAGTGGAAGTTGAAATATGTGTAACTGAGGTAGAATTTTGAAAGTTTCTTTACCTAATTAGAATGAGATGTGTGTGGAGCATAGAAGCAAATACAACAGTTCACAGAGAAATGTAACTCAGGTCACCTCTTAAAGGGAAAAATAGACCAAGGGCTTTAGGGAACAGAGAAATGGTGTAATTTCCAAATATTATATTTTTGGTTGTGAGCCTAGCCTTTAAAGGCTGAGCCATCTCTCCAGCCCAAATTTCCAAATATTAATAACCTAGTGGACACCAATATGCACAGTCCAACTGCAGCAGGGTGGGTTGGGGTTCCCAGCATGACAATTTTTATGGTTGCTATGCATTCTCTCATACTCCTATATAAAAGTGTGGGTGCATTAGTGTGTGTGTGTGTGTGTGTGTGTGAGTGTGTGTGTGTGTGTATGTGTGTGTGTGTGTTTAAGCCTTTATAATGTATCTGACCAGAGGGGACTGTATATCTATTAAGGAAATGTCATAAGGGTTCATTATCAAAGTGTTCAGAGATCTGGCTTTGAGTTGTTAGTGTTACCTTCAAAGAAGGGAATTGCCAGTTGAAATCAAGCCCCACGTTGAGCTCAGTTCTTGCTGTACAATTTAAGACAAGCTTCTCTCCAGCAGATAGCTCGATTCCGTGAGGGGGGCTCAAGATCACATCATAAATCCTGTATCCTGGAGCAAGTAGATGATAAAAACAGAAAGCAAGATGGAAAAGAAATCTAGGACTTGACACACATCTTTTAAAGTGGTGCGAAGTGTGTGACATCATTTTTCCTCAGGGACCTCACTGCTTCCGAATAGCTTTTAGTAGAATGGTTTACAGTGATTTACAAATCACTATCTCCAGTATTTTTGAAGATGTAACCTGGTGAATAATAAAGTTTAAGCCAATGTGGTCCACTTGAGTAAACTGTTGAACTTTTCACAAAATAGATACAGTTGAAAGAACCGTGCCAAGCAGGACTCTGAATATTGTGCTTTTGTAGAATGAGCCCCTGGAGTGTCACTGTTTCATTCTTGGTCTTGGCAAGAAAGGAGAAACCCCAGTTGCAATAGTTTGTCTGGTGGATAAGAGTATTTGTAAGGAGTTGGTCATATCCTGTGCTAATATCTTTTTCTGTATCTCCTGACCTTCACTCTACACCTTACTCTCCAGGATCTTCATATCTTTATTATATGACATAAATGATACAGAAAGGAAATACCCACTTACCAACAACCACAACTATGTACATGATGGACTGATAGGTCTCGTCATTAATCTTGGCCTCACAGAAGACCATGCCGGCATAGCTGATCATATAACTGGGGATAGTAAAGCCTTTCTCACTGTCCCAAGAAATTCTGTTTCCATCCGGAACAAATCTCTTTTCTGGATATCTCTGATTAGGAAAAAGAAGAAGGAAAAGAAACAATAAACATTTAACCCAGCACTGTCCAAACTCAATGACAAATAAAGGATCCATCTTATTTTCAAGCACATACGTTGGTTTTATTTATTGTGCTGTTGACCCTGCCTACAGGATGTTTGCATGCCACTCTGACATGGGAGTGGAATCAGGAAGCTCACCTCCCAAAAGGCTTACAACTATGGAAACTTATGAGATGGCTGAAAAAGAGGCAACTCACTGCACAAAGTGACACGTTGAGGTTTGAAATCGACCCTTGGCACGGAATCACCACAGATTTGTTTTTGTTCTCAGTGATATACACGATGCCATGCTCGTCACTGACAGAGGCGATGAATGGTGATCTATAATCTAGAAGAAAACAGAATTCCCCCAGTGAGTCATTATCGGGAGGGTTAGTATTCTTGAGCCCATGAACTCCAACTGAATGAGTGAATGGTTGTCATTGACAACTTGCATGGGCAAAAATACTCACAGGTTAGTCTACATGTAGATATCTGGCTACAAAGATCTGGTCAAGGAAAAGCAGAGAAATACACACACACACACACACACACACACACACACACACACACACACACACAGAGAGAGAGAGAGAGAGAGAGAGAGAGAGAGAGAATTTGAATGAAAATTCCAAAAATGAGCTTAACTTCTTCCACAAGGAACATTAACAAGTAGAATCTATTTTAGCAATCCCATGCTTTAATAGATTATTATAATTTTTTATAAAATAAAAATTTTAAATTCAAATCCATACACTTAAATTATGAGTTTTATGATGCCAAAAATACATTTCTTTCATTGAGTGACTAATTCAAATGACCTGAAAAGAAATTAGGATCTTTAAACTAAGAGAAAAGAACAATCAGATGATTCAGTAATTCAAAAGAATGATTTTTATAATACCTTAAGTCTGTAAGGACTGTAGATAAGAGTCTTTATACAACAGTATTTAATTGCCACTACATTTAGTTCAAGATTTAGCACTTATTAATATCTCTGACAATGACTATTTGGAAAAACACAATGCCAAAGATTGAGACAAAAGCCGGAGTGATTTTGATTTCTCCAAATGGCATTCACACAGTATTAATACTTGACTGGGGATATACTCCATTCTCTAGAGAGAGAGGACATGGTCTGGAGCCACCACTTGAATCTCAGAGAAAGCATCTCACCTCCTAACCCTCACACATCTGATCAAGCCTTTCAGGGGTGAAGAAAGAGTTAATGAAACCAAAGGGAAGAAGAGTAATTCCTTTCAACAGCAAAAGTCTGATTTCCTTCCCAGCTGGAAAGCATAGAAATGTGGCCCGCTTCACCGCCCCCCCCCCACATACCATACCCATTATCTTACTGAGGCCAAGGCCAGCTTCCTGGCTCCATCCACTACGAGATGGGTCAGAGAACTGAGGAAGTGAGGTGGGGACCAGAGGGGACATTAAAGACCTATCCATAGGGAATACTGCATTCAAGGCTTTCCTTACTGTTGTTAAATTTCATGACCAAGCTCTTGCATAGCTCAATTTAGAATGCTAAGCTGAGGCAGGAGCAGAATTTTATGGTATATTCAAAGACACTGAGTATGCAGGCAAACAGTACTAGAGACCACCACTTGTTGCCTGCCTACCCTCCATGGACATGTTAATGGAATATTACATGACTTGCTTCATTCAAAGCAAGCCTTCTGAAGCTAAATTAACCTCTTGACTTAAGACCGAAGTTATTCTGTAAATCAGTTCTATTTTAGTAGACCAAAAGGGGAAGTAAACAAAAGAACACCAAATAACCATGCATCCTCTCAAAATAAAATATTTACTGTAACTCATGAAATTATTTTTCACATGTCTCCAGGTTTCCTGACTCCAGGAGAAGGAAGGAACGAGATATAATGGGAGAGGTTCATCTTGTGGCATTTCCAGACAGGCTGAGAGCAGGAAATCCTTGCACTCTTCTGAGAGCGTCACATCTCCCAAGACTGTCAGATCAAAAGGAGCCAGACATTTTCCAAGGTCTGAGCCTTCTCTCCCTCAGCTCTGTAGAGTGAGGAGTGGGGCACAGAATTCCATCTTAGACTTTGCTTAACCTGAGCAAAAAGAATTCCAACCACCAAGAAGTTGGAGAGCATCATGGGTTATTTGGATGTGGTGTCTGTTCTTCCATAGACTGAGCCTGCTGAAATGGAAGTGTAGACAGGCAAAGGTGGCCCCCAATGAGGAACCTTCCATTCTGGTAAGAGTGGCTTTTAGGAAAAAAATTCAAAGTCATTTTCATATGTCTCAAACTCTCTGAGATGTAGGACTACATACAGATGATAAATAAAATGTTTTTAAAGATCCATCATTCTCTGAAAGAAATGTATCATAGTATGCCCATGTCAAATATAATACAACTCAGAGCTGGAGAGACAGCAAGCAGGTAGGAGCACTGGCTGATTCTGCAGAGAACATGGGTTCTTTTCTCAGCACCTACATGGTGGCTCACAGCCATCTGTAACTCCAGGTCCAGGGGATCCAATGTCCTTTTCTGACCTCTGTGGCTAGCACGCATGAACACAGTACACATACATACGTGCAAAACTCTCATTCACAAAAAATAATAACAAATAAATCTTTATGCATAATGTAACCTTTATATTCCTGAGAAACACATGATATTACAGGCATCTCATCAGTAAAGAGAGGTTTTTTCACAAGAAAAGAAGGTGTGTAATTTTTGAAATGTAAATTCATGCTCTAAATACTGAATATATGTATATATATGTTGCATTGTAGTTTTTATTATATGGATGCTAAGTTACATACCTTGATTACAGAACTAAACTAACCCTTTAATGTAAGACAAAAGCTAAGTTCCTTTCATATAAAACTAAAGGTCTCCTGTAAATCAATTCTAAGTCATTAGCTCTTAAAGGGGAAGTACACAACAGAAGCCCAAACAACAATCCATCCTCTCAAAATAAAATACTCGCTCTGATCATGAAGTGACTTTTCATGCCTGTAGGTTGCATCTTCCTGGAGCTGATTCCAAATCCCAAGCCCTCTCAGATCACACAAGCAAAGACAAGACATGCAGTCCTCAAGGGGATCTTTTGAAGTAGTGCTATGCTTTGTACGTGGTATGTGAATTGTTATTTTTTTTAATAAAGTATGAGTCTGGAAAGGAAAGATCTTATGTGGGAAGGAGAAAAGAAAAACAAAAAACAAAAACCTCTGGTGTCCCTGGCTATTTCCCTATGCATTCCTGCAAAAGCCTCCCCCCTGCTACAGATAACCTATCTCACTACAGAAACCTCTCTATAATTCACCTCCAGCCTTCCTTGATTTCAAAGACCCCAGGATCTCAAAAAGTGGAAGGCATTTTGTGAATCTCCATAGCTCATGGCAGATCACAGTGAATCACAGAGCACCATAGAAGAGGAGTCAGGATCGACCTAACTGGAAAAGAGAAATGCAGCTCCAACTGAAGCCCAGACTGTTCGCGAGTCCTTTCTCAAAAGACACCTGAGATAGGAGTTTTATAGCCTCTTCTCGTGCCTACTGTGTTTTAGGCAAAGTAAGTGGATGTGGGAAGTACATTCTGGCCTACCGCTTACCTTGAACATAGACATAAACAATGGAGGCCAAGTCGACGTCCCGATAGTAGCACTTGTAGGCTCCAGTATCATTCCCAACCACTTTTGGAATTGTGAGTGTCTTGCAGAAGATACTGTCGCTGCTGCACTCAGTCACCAACACCCTTTCCTCAGAACCATACTGACTGTTGGGCCAGAGCCAATCCAGGTCCCTCTGTCCCCTGAAAAAGTATTCCAGGAAGATATTAATTCGACACTATGCGCCATGAGGCTGTTACTGAGAGAACAGAGGGTTTAGTCTTCACATGCATATACAGCACTCAACAAACACTTAAAGCTGACAGACACTGATGGCACACGGTCTGCATGCATGGACAAGCCACCAGAGATCACTCTGTCTCAAGAATCACCCGATGGTCATGTGTTTTCTGTTAGTTCACACACTCATTCTTCCAATAAACATTTTTAAGCATTTATAGTTACTGAGCATTATTAAAGTCAAAAACTAACTTTTAAGAGGCCAAGGATATCAGGCTCAATGGTAGAGCAGTTGCCCAGTGTATACCAAGAAGAAGAGAAAAAAATCAGTGCCTCTCTGGACCCTCACTCTAATTGAAGGAGATAGACAATTAAAAAGTACAATTGTTGTATGAAAGGTGGCAATTTAGTACTGTGAAGAAAAATACAAAAGAGGCAAAGAAAAGGAAGGAACGTGGCCAAGCTGGCCCTATGCACATTGAGAGAAACAACATTCCAAGCAGAAACAGTACATGTGAAGGACAGGGACCAGGGACGGAGGCACATCTGGAGTACTGGGGAAATGCCAAGGTAACCAGGTCGTCATGTGGGCATAGGCAAGGGGGAAGCAAGAAGTGGGTGCACAGAGAGAAGAGACTCACAGTGCCCTGTAAGGGTCATGTCAAATAGACATTACTTTTATTGCTTCATTTCTCCACAAAGCAGAAGAAAGTCAATCAGAATGAAAGAATGTGAGCCACTGAGCCGTCATTCAAAGAGCTTAAGGCTCACTTGAAGTAGCAATATCATCTGTGCTCCGCTCACTCCAGTGTTTGTTCACAACACAAGAAATGTTTCCGCAGTCTCCAGAGGGAGGGTGAAGCCTTTGCAGTTCTCAAGTGACCTTTGTGTCTGAGAACAGGTAGAGGAAAGTCTCTGGAAATGCCATGACTTAACGAAGGTAAACAGCTCCTGCTACGGCTTTCTGTTTTTGTTTTCCCCCAAAGGTTGGGCATTGGTGACTCTTTGTGGACCTTAGATAAGAGGGCTGGGGTTCTCTCCACAGGCAATAATCTAAAATAGACCTGTGTTGTTCTGTGTACCACTTGGTATTCTTCAAATATGAAGCAATAGCCACAAGCTGCCAGGGCTCTTTTTGGCACCAAGCCCCCTTTTCAAATGGTACCATTGCCTGGAGCCATCACTGTGTCCACCAAATTGGTCAGCAGAGACCTCCGGGTCTTTCATGATCACACACCCACCTACACCTCCTCTAGGTTTCCTTTCTTGCCTCTTGGTGGAAAAGCAAAATTCAAAGGCCTCTTCTTGTCAAAGAATTCTGTTTTCCAGCTTATCCAGCATCAACAGCATGACTTCTTGCTGACAAGTTGGAAAGAGGCCCAGAACATAAAACCAGAGCATGAAGTTCGTGATCTGAGCAGGACATATGGTCAGGAATATTACTGGCTAGAGATTAGATTGCTAATACTAACAGAATTTCATTTGTAGGATACAGTTCTTTAAAAAGGGCTAAAAAGATGTCCAAAAGCCATTCTGGGTGACATGAACATGGCTCGAGCTTTAACTCTATTTCATGAAGATATGTCCCTAACTTTACTGATTTGTCAATAATCATGAATGTCTATTCCATGTATGTTTTTAGCACATGTGCACATGCATGCATATGTGTGCATGTAAGTGTTGCATTTGTATAAAATGTTTGTACGTGTTGAAAAAGGCCTGGAAAAATAGTACAAATGTTTGAAAAGACCTTTCTCATTGTTTCACTATTACATGAGTTCTTAGAAGCCTCATGACTTATAAACACATGCAACAATACTATTATAATTCTGCAATAATGGAAATTGTTGTGACCTCAGTAAACAATGAGTCCTTTCACAGGAAACTTGAGTTGAAAAGGAATCCTTACCTGCAAGTAATCTGAAGGGTTGTATTTGCCAAAATTGTAAGGATGTCTTTTTGTGTGCTGAGCTTGGGTGGGTGGAGAGAATCACCAGGCAAACCTAGAAATAAATTAGATAAGAGTCGGACCCAATAGGAAACACCTTCCATAAACAATGCACACTCCAAGTTTTAAAAGGCCTCTTCAGCAATTCATTGTATAAAAGTGGGATTTACTTTGCCCCATTCCCAGTAAAAGTTCACAAGCCCTGTCATAACAGGAAGAATGGGCAGATGGTCACAAACCAACACAACAGTTCTGCAATTCACAGCACTAGGGTGGAGTTCCTGTTTTCCTGCATTGCCAACTTCAAGGTCTTTCAAAAGGATATGGGACATTGAAACCCGGTGAACCTCCATCTGATGATCTCAGGCCCTTGGGAAAAGACCCACTGACATTTCTTGTAAAGCATAGGATGTACACATTTGACTAAATTGCTGATTAATGAAAACTCCCCGGAGAGCTTTCTACACAGCTCATCTCCAAACCCCTGAAAGGGGCAGGAGCCACTGTGACCTTCTCCCATTGTCTTGTGTCATGCTGTGTAACAGACTTCCTTTGGTAAGTGAGCTGTAAAGGCTGAAGTAGTGGCTCCTAAAGACAACACAGTGATAGGCGGGAAAAGAAATTAAGGAAGAGAAACATCTCCCAGGTTAATGTATACATGCATATTAATAAGCTTTTTCTCAGAGCAAAATGAAAAAATAGTGTAAATTCAATGAGCTACAGTTGGGGGAGTCCCAAATCATTAATCAAATCTCTGAGCTCATACCAACACAAAGCTGGAGACATAAGACACTTGTTACCTAACGGATTAAAATGCAGAAAAAGATCACAAGAGACACACATCACTACATGTCATTTCACAGCAAGTTTTCAATCACCTAACTGTAAAGTGCTACCAGGTGCTTATAAAGGGTGAGAAACACAGAAGTTGCCCAGAAGTTGCCCACCACATTAACGGACATCAAAATCTTCCAGCTCTCAGCTCAAAAAATAATTGGCCTGCCTAGTGTAGTGACCCACCCCTGGAAACCCAGCTTCCAGATGAATGAGACAAGAGGCTTAGTTCGAGGTAAGTTCGAGGTTAGCCCCGGCCACATAGTGAGACTCGGCCTCAAAAGAAAAGAAATAACTAAGTAATACCAGGCGGTCATCCAGGCTTTCTAGTTCACAGCAACTAAGAACAGATGACTACTAAGGCCTCAGCTGGCATTGACATTGTTGGGCAAATAAGTGAACGTGAGCAAATATGAGGCCATGTGAATAAAGAGAGTATGAGCAAACAGTCAAAGCAAATATCCATCGTATTGACACTATGGCACCTATGTGAACAACCAGGGCAGGCGCTAACTGACTGTAGGGTTCTCACACACCTACACAGATGTGCAAAACAGTCTACAGCCATACCGCCCTGAATACACCCAATCTAATCAGTATATGCTGCTGATACAGCTGTAGATTTACTGATTAATAACATATTTTTAGAACATTGGAAATTAAATGACATTAATAAATCTCAGAAGCTAGCTGGCATCTTTAATGACTTGTGTTTGGGCAGTGGTTCTAAACTGTATGGTGTGTTTAGATAATTCCTAGACCAGCAAATATGCATTTTAAATGGCATTTAAAATGACTGTATCACAAGTGGTCTGTGGGCCACCCTGAGACACCTATAGAACTCGGCGTAGTTATGTTCAAGTAATCAGCATAATACTTTTCAATATGAAAGAAGTCATTGTCCCTAACATAGGCAAGCAGTTAAAATGTTCATAAACAAGTCTTCCTAAAACGGAATCTTACTTTGTTTGAAAAACGGAAAATAAAAACAATTTGTTTGATAGATTTCAAACATGATTGAGAAACATTAACCTGAAAACAATAACTGGATACGACTCATATGATGAGCCAAATGGGGGGAACTCCATTAGTTGGGCAGATGTGTGAGAAAAATATGGTAGTAAATTACTACCCATTCAATAAGCCCTGCACCCCACCACCACCATGGTAAACAACTTTTATTCTTCAGTGCTGAGAAACAAACCCAGGACCCCAGAGCTACACCACTGGTCTACATCCCACAGCCACTGAGAGCCTCTTGACCGTCTCTGAAATAAAGTACAGCCATAGATTAACTTAGACTGCAGGCATATTAGCTACATTCATCTTTAAAAGATGCCCCATTCATAAGACACCAAATATAACACCATACAATTCTAGTCCACAATCAAATCCAGTCAACAAGGTTATCAATAGTAACTGCAGATTTACATCACTGACTGGCACCTTTCTCTCATCTGTCGAACTTTTTAATCTATTCATTTTCATTGGCAAGTTTGGGTCCTCCGTTTTAGAAAACTCAGTCTGGTTGGAAGAGGTGGCATATGCTACTGCACAATAAAAGCCCTTCTGTGTTCAAATCCTATAACCAACATTAATTAATTTGTGCACTGTTATCCTTCCCCCTCAAAGACGAGAAGGAAAAACAACAGTAGCTCTGTCTCTAGAATTTGATGGCACCAATTATAGTCCAATCCAATTAAGCAAGTCACACACTCCAAAAGGGCAACCTCCATTTTATTCAGGGAGCCAGGCAACTGTTAAACCCGCTACACTAGGAACACGCCTAGTTCAAAGCAACTCACTTCTTTGTGGGACACAGGGAAAGCACGTGTTCCAGGCTGTCTTTCTCTTCCTAGAAAGGGGGATAGTGGGAGTTTGTCAAGGACAAATGGGCACCCATGATGGAGCTGGCCTGAAGAACCAAGTCATTATGAAGAAAATTTAATAACCATAAACAGATGATCTTGGTACTGAATGTCAGGGCTAGTGTTTTTAAGGCATGCAATTCTCTTCGGATGCAAGGGATGCTTTTGCAGAATTGACTCCCCCCCCCACACACACACACTCCATTCTTCAATGGGTGAAGATTGGGAAATCTGCAAACTGTGGCTACAAAAAGGAAATGACAGAGAAATAGAGGAGGAAGAGAAGAGGAAAGAGGGACAGAGTAAAGGAAGGGAAAGGAAGGGAAGGGAAGGAAAGAAAGAAAAGGGAAGAAGGAAAGCCATTGCACTGAGTCCAAGAGCATGTGTGCTCCTAACTTTGAAGCAGAGGAACATTTTTAAGTGACAAGAAAAGGGGTCCTATAAGTAGGTGCCAAATCCAAAAGATTTTTGGTTTCGGACTATGAGTTTACCCCAGGACCAAATGCTTTGGAGTATTAAGTGGATACTTAGTTACTTTAAGACACTTGGAGACTCTGTCACAGAAGACATTGCCTCTTTTTCCTGAGAGGAAAGTAGCATTCTACACTAAAGAAAGTTGGGGAAGTAAAATGTCTCTGTGAAGAGATTTTACCTCACAGAGTCTGTCCACAAGTGTGCTGGAGCCAAAGGGGAGAGGAGCAGGAGATGGGTTCCCTGTTCCACTCCTGGCCGCGGCAGCAGCAGCCCTGAGTATATGATGCTATCAGGCCTCCCGGCTTGCTCTGACTTTCAGCTTTACCTCCTGTTCCTGGCTATGGGGGCATCTCCTGCCCGGGCTCAGGGAGCCTTCCCACTCCCCAGTCTACCCAGCGTCCTATGCTATGCTGGTTCCGCAGGGCACTCTCCAACCGAAACCCGGGGTTGGGGATGGGAGAGATTAAAATTCTGGCTGAGTCGTGTCGGGGGTGGGGGGGGGGTGTCTTTGAACCTCAGTTTTCCCGTTGGTAAGTGAAAGGACACCAAGACCCAGGTCCCTAGAGCTCTCCGAGTTAGGTCCTCTTCCTCGAATTCCCACTTTCTGCCCGCGCCCTACCTCTCCGCCTTACTTCCAAAGAGTGGGCTCCTTACCCACAGAGGCGGCCCGGGTCTCCACGCAGAGCCACAGAGCGACAGCTAGCAGCGCCTTGCTCTCCATCCTGCACCTCGCGCTGCGCACAGAGCCCAGTTGTCAGGCACAGACTCTTTCTCGGTCCCTGGCCCGCAAAGAAGTCACCGGAGCAGTACGCACCCGGCAGCGCAGGAACCGGGAGAACGCTGGGCACCCACCGGAGCCCTGGTACCAGCCCCGGCTGCAGGGGTGTCTGCGGACCCCGGTAAGCCAGGTTATCCCGGCTACGGGACACAATCTGGGCTTTCTGACCTGCCAGGTAGCCTCCCGCGCGATCTAAGGAAGTACGATCTACTTTAGGATCCTGAGGACTCAGTGCAGAGGGCGAGCGACAGTGAAACACTAGAGAATGGGGGCGGGGCCACTATCGGGAGGGGCGGGACTCCCCGAGTCCGGCCACGCCCCTCGCTGCATACCGGGTTTGGGTTTCCCGGTTTCCCACGCCCGCTCCCCCACTACCCCGGAACCTTGCCTGGCGGCAAGTCGCACCCGGGAGAAAATCTGGAGGCAGTTCGGTTTCTGGTGGAAGTAACATGTAGCCAGTAACGGACTCTGAGACACTTGCTGTCCCCAGACACCTGGGAAGCATCACCAGAAACAAAAGGCCCGCTGCGCCCTCAATGGGCTCCTCCAAGCGCAGAACTCTATTCCCTGCTGCAGCTGAGAGTCCCAAGAGACCAAGAACCCGCGGCAGGTTGGAGCAAACATGAAGATATGAACGCTGGCCCTAGATGTTTTGGGGGCACTAACTTGCAGTGAGTTGGCCAGTACTTGGAAGTTCTGTTTTATGGTGCTTTGGCCAGCGTAGCCCTGGTTTTAAAAAGCCCAGCTGAAAGCCTTAATCAGAAGATAGGCACTTATCCAAGTTGCCAAAGTCCCTACTGTTTTCTCGTCCATCTGGCAACTTTAAATCTTCTAAAGTTAACTGTCTGGCCCTAGAAAACATTTCGGTTGGATACTTCTGCCTGGCTCTGTCCAAAAAAACTTCCAGTATGAGAGCTAGGGAGCTGGCGGTGACCAGGACTCCAGGGCAGCTCCACAGTAAAGAACATTGGTCCTTCTCCAGTGGCTGATAGAGTACATGGTCCACCCAGTTTCTTGACCATGGTCCCTTACAGTAACTTTGGCCAGGTCCCTTTTCAGAGCTGACCTTTCAGCCAGGATACCCTTCAGTGGAGGAGAGGGGGACATTTCTCTCCAGGGGCCTCACTATAGGATCAAAGGGGCAAGTGGTTCCTAGGTGAACTCCCCCCCCCCCAGCTATGTGTACTTAAAGTAGCCATTGGAAGGGAATAACCACTTTCAGCCCTAGTTTTCTTTCCATTCCTTCCACGCCTGGGAAATGACAACAAATGTCCTGAAACATCTTTTAGCCCTGGCTAAAGCCAAATGCTTTTATAACGACAGGTTAAAAGACAGTCCTTCAGCAGGACAGAGAGATAAGAGGATTGTTTCTACATTTGACCCAAGCCACACTGATGTGCACGATTAATGTAACACGATGCTTTTCTTTCTTTCTTTCTTTCTTTCTTTTTTTAAGAGATGAGAGAAACAGAGATGCTCCTTCATCATGAAGGCACCTAAGCCCGAAAAACGGTGCTAGGAGCAGGTGCCAAGCCCAGGAGGCTTTTTAAAATCCAAGTTCACAATAAAAATGTTTCAACACATAGTAAATCTATATGGTGAAATTATACTTGAAAATATGGGAGTGTTTGACGTGGCCATCTTTCATGGAGGCAGACAAATTCTATGCATATTTAGGTTTGTGTACCTTCGCCTCTTCCCACAAAAGAAAACTCCGTATGAAGGCTGTTTGGCACCCTCACTATTTTCAGTTTACAATGTGTCCATGGAGAATATTCTGAAGGCTCTGGCTCATTCTTTGTAAAGGTGTTCCACTGTGTAGGTGTACGCTTAACTAAAAGGTATTTATTTGTAAACAGGGTAGAATACTTAAGGACATTTCCCTTCCTGGAGAGTAAAATAAACCAACTGCAACAAACCTCAGCAAAAGAACCAGGAAGGGCCTTTGTCATATTTAGGTAAATGTGAGGGAAGATGGATCCTGGCTTCCAGAAGGTAGATTTTCTCCATCCTGGTCCTCAAACAAGGCTTCTCTCAAAGCCTCATTTACAATTCTGGACACTTCCTCTTCCATGTTTTACTTAGAAGACTGTGTCTCCACTAACACAAACCAGAACTTGCAGGCCCCCTGTAATAGCCCCTTTAGAAGTCTTAGAGGAAATGATGCATCTTCAATGGCGATGGGACCCAAATTTGACACAATCTCTGTGAAATCAGTCTGCCATATTCCTTCCCACACACATTGAGAAATGCTTTGTTTTATTTTTTTTTTAAGGACAAGATCTGTTTAAAAAAAGAAGAAAGAAAAGAAAAAAACAGAGGGAAGGATAGGGAAATGATTCTGTGTGTACAGTTGCTGTGCAAGCGTGAAAACCCGAGGGTAAGCTTCAGAACTCACCTTTAAAGAGCCCTGGATGGCTCAAGGCTTGTTATCCCAGTGCTGGGGAACCAGAGATGTCAAGATGTCTGAGCCTCATGAGCCCAAGCCATGATGAATCTGCTAGTGATCCTCAGGCCAGTGAGAAGCACTGTCTCAAAGCTGAAGCTCCTGAGAAGTGATACTCAAATTTACCGCTGGATGATCCACTGCCATCAAAACTGGACCTTCACATGTCACGAGTATGCGCACACACACACACACACACACACACACACAGTTGTTTGTTTGATAGCATTCTCGGGCACAGACATAGATGCACAGTAGGAAATTTCACGAGCAGAAGGATCACACTTTATAAATTCCAACCTTTAGAAAGTACTTGTTGCAAACGCAGGTGGAACAGGAACAGAAGAAATGTTTGCTTCTTACATATTTTTCAAAAACAAAAATTCACTTTCACAACTAAAATGTGACAAGCCACTCTTTTCTAGTGGCTGCTGTGTTTTGAACATTGGCACTAGTCAGTTACATGTCTGCCTGACACTTCCTCATGTTTACTTCATTTAAATGTTTTCCCGTGTTTTTGTGGGCTAGGACTTAGCAGAGCATATGACTACCTTGCCAGATGTTGGCTCAATTTATAACTCATAGTACTTATTATAAGTATTGTACTCTGCAAGTTCTCCAGCATTGTTTTCCTCTCATTATCAGATTTCTTTCGGTCCCAAAGTTTATTTTACTCCATATGTGGCTTACATTTTTAACTTATGGCTTATTTTCTTATGTTCGAGGAAAAGAAGACTCAGTTACCTGGAAGTCAGACTTGCCTTGCATATTCCATCAGAGTTTAATTCTACTCATAGTATCTCACAGTGTGACACATATTTTTAAGGGCTTTCCATCCTTTTTGTGAAACAGATCAAATGGGTCTTTATTACTTGCTACCTGTAAATGAAGAATCTTGGGGTAGGGAGATATGCACCAATCTACTCACCATCTGACACTTTCCTATAGTCACTTGGAATAGAAGAAGAAGAAGAAGAAGAAGAAGAAGAAGAAGAAGAAGAAGAAG
>CAJQZJ010034136.1:1786030-1822756 GCA_907164525.1 Lophiomys imhausi
AGAAGAAGAAGAAGAAGAAGAAGAAGAAGAAGAAGAAGAAGAAGAAGAAGAAGAAGAAGAAGAAGAACAAGAAGAAGAACAAGAACAAGAAGAACAAGAACAAGAAGAACAAGAACAAGAACAAGAAGAGAGCTGGAGAGCTGGCTTAGCATCAGAGTTTGCTGCTTTTCCTCAGGACTTGAGTTTGACTTCTGGTGCTCACACAAAGGCAGGTCACAGCCCTATTCCTACAGCACCAGGGAATTTGTTGCCCTGGTTTCCATGGGAAACACACACAGACATGCATCAACACACAAATACAAATAATAAAATAAAATTTTCTTTAATCTAGTATATAAAAGATATGGGGAATTTAACTAAAAATCCACATAGCAACAGAGAAGAATGCGAAAAAAAAAAGTAAGTAGCCAACATTTGAGCAGACATGGTCTGAAGGCTGGACTTCATTCTTGCCTCATCCTGAAGACAATCGTGAGGGTGGCCAACACAATTAGCAATCTTGAGGGGGGAAAAAAGAACATATTCTTGGCATAATAGAGTGTTATCCTCCCTTCTTAAAGCTGTGCAAAAGAAACAAAAAGTGTTACAACAATTTCCTAACATCAACTGTATTTTTTTTCAAATAATTTATGTTAGATTTTTTAATGGGTATTAATATTTTTGCCTTCATGAATGTATGTACACCACATGTGTGCCTGATGTTTTCAGAGGTCAGAAGATGGAGTCCAATCCCCTAGAACTGGAGTTACAGATGGTTGTTAGCCACCAAGTGGGTGCTGGGAACTGAACCCAGGACCTCTGCAAGAACAAGTGTTCTTAACCACTGAACCATCTCTCCAGCTCCATCAGGCATATTTTTTTCACTATTAGTGAAAATGAGAGTTAAGACACTGTGTTTTAAATTAATAAGAAAACAAATACATTTAGGAGCACTGTTTATGCGGCATGTGTTTCTCTTGGTTTATTTTGTTTACTGATCAACAAAACTGAATGGAAAATGTACTATATATTCTCATAGAATGGGGAAAGGAGTTTAGAAGGTTTAAGTAGCTTTCCAGTATTTCACAGTTCTAAGTTGGTGAACAAGATTTTAAAAATAGATGTCAAGCATGCAAGACTTTTAGTTTCTTACAGACGACTGGTGTCATTCAAGGATAAAGCTAAGTGAATTGAATCATGACCAAGGAAACCTATAGGAAAGAGTTTATTTGAGCTTACTGTTCCAGAGGGTTAAGAGCCTATCATGGTGGGCAGGCATGGCAGCAGGAGCAGGAATCTGAGGGCTCCCAGTGTCAAACACAAGCACAACACAGAGAGAAAATGAAAAAATAGGTGAGGCTTTGCAATCTCAAAGCCCTGTCCCCAGAAACATACTTTCTCGAGCAAAGCTGGACCTCCCAAACTCCCTCCAAAAAGCTCCAATAACCGAGGACTATGTGTTCAAATATCTGAGCCTATGGAGTATGTTCTTGTCCAAACCATTACATTCTTCATAAATGATCCATTTTCCTACAAAGAGAGTGGTCTGAGAAGGAGTAATGGGGAGAGGGGACACTCTGAAACGCTGACCAAGAAAGAAGTCCTATCAGATTCCTTCCATCCAGGGAAGCACACTTAGGTTAGATCCTCCTCTTCTACAGAACCTTTAGATCACCAGTCTTCCCCCACTAACAGAAGAGTAATCTCTAGCAAACTTTGTGCATTTCTTTTCTGCCTTTAAAAAAATGTCTTTTGTCCTCCTGGACATCTTAAAATACAGAGCTGAAATGTGAGACCCAAGTAATGTTTTTTCTTTTTTTCTTTCTTTCTTCCTTCCTTCCTTCCCTCCTCTTCCTCCTCCTTTTTATGCTTCTTTTATTTTATTTTATTATTTTATTTCATATGTCTGGATCAATCATTTGCTTGCAAGTATGTCTACGAACCAAATGTGTACTTGGTGCACATAGGGGCCAGAAGAGGTCATTAGATCCCCTGGAACTGCAGTTACAGATGGTTGTGAGCCACCACGGAGTGTCAGGACTTGAACCTAGGTCTTCTGGAAGAGCAGTCATTGCTCTTAACTGTTGAGCCATCTCTCTGTCTTTCTGGAACTGTTCCATATAACTCAGCCAAAGAAGCTGTTAACTTTAAAAGGGTGGCAATCAATATATAGTAAAAGTGGTAAAGGGCATAATGATGAATGTTAATAAAATCTATTTTGAATGTCTAATTAAACAGAAACAAGATACTACAGAGGTTTGAGATAAGCGAGATGGCTCTATAAATAAGGGCACCTGTTGTTAAGCCTGACAGCCTGAGGTAGCACCCAGGGACTCACGTGATCAAATGAGAGAACTCACTCCTCCAAGCTGTCCCTGACCTCCATCTATGTACTGGGGCTATATGCTCACAATATAAATATGTCAATGGGAAAGGTGGCTGGAGAGATGGCTCAGCAGTTAAGAGAACTTGTTGCTCTTGAGAGAACACAGGTTCAGTTACCAGCACCCACAAGGTGGCTCATGACTCCAGTCCTCAGAGATCCAACACTCCTTTCTGATCTCTGTGGGTGATCAGAGTGCATGTGATATACTCCAAACATGTAGGCAAAACACTCATACATATAAAATAAAATAAAATAATAAACCTCAAAAATGGTTTTTGAAAAACAAAATAACTGTATAAAATAAAAAAATCAAGATATTGTGGGTTTAAAATTATATGTACTAGCCATGTAAAATGGACTTCATATACTCACCTTTTGATTCACATCTAAATAAGTCATATATAATAGATATAACCAACCATACACTAAATATATGCATTATCTTAGAGAATTTGTAGACTATTTGATTAGTCACAGAACCAGAGAATTGCTTTCCTTTTTTCTATATACCTGGCACTTGTGTGATATGTGCTAACATAACTGTTGGTTTAGGCAAATTTTTCTCTCTCAGTAGCAGAGATAAGGGAACAAGGTGTATGATGTGAAATTCACAAAATAAAAAAATGGAAAAAAAGCAAAAACAAAAATGTTGGGGTAGTGTTAAGCATTCTAAATGTTAGTTAATTGGTCCTGCTTGTTGTCTGTTACTCACATTGACTCTGATTGGTTAAATAAAATGCCGAGGCCTGAGATTGGGCAAAGACAGAGAAAGGTGGGACTTCCTGGGATTAGAGCAGCAGGAAGAAGAAGGCATTCCAGCCAGAAGCAGCAGGAAGGAGGCACACACCATGGGTTAGAAAAAGGAACCTCATTCCACATGGCCAGGAACATCGGCATATCATGGAGAATGGCAGCCCAAGGGGACGTATGTATATATGGAGTCATATTTCGGTAATAGAATTGCGAGCTAGCTTAGATTGGCCAGGAATGCACAACTCAGGCCAAGGCTTGTTAGAAATCCATGTGGTCTCTGTATACTCTTTTGTAATGGCTGCTTAAAGATTAACAACTGCCGAACCAATTAACAATAATCTAAATACTGGTTAAACAATTTAATTAATTATTTCTACAAGTGGCACCCAAAGTAGTTTAATTAATTTATTTTTTATACAAAAAAGAAAGAAATATGTTTTGAATCTCATGTTTCTGCCATTTGCAGACTGCAACCAGTTTCCAGTGTATTTCCCATGTAAAAGTCATGAAGGGATATGTAAAGTAACTAAAACATTCTAGTTAGTAGTTTGCAATAGTGTTCCCACTTTTACAGAATAAAGACAATGTTTTACGGTAATGGTGCTTCCGCAGCACTGGGAGCTATTCAATGGCAGCAGAAAGTTTTGTTTCTTGTATATAAATTTAGTCTCCAAAGTTCCCAAAATATTACTACACCATCCCTTGAGGCACAAATAAAAATTCTCTTTGAGCAGTGTTTCTGAACGTTCACTTCTAACGTATCACTGCTGCCCCCCCCCCCCACTACACACATGATAGATAAGCAAACAGCTCGTCTAGGAGTGCCTCACAGAGAGAAATGCTCAAATAAAGTGAAAAACACAAGTGTGGATGTATTTGATAATCAGCCAAAAATAGGTCATGCTGGGTCTAGGCAGATGAAAGTCTCCAGGGAGTCATTCTATGTATCTGACTACATAACATAAATAGAAGTTCCAGATGTAGAGTGCACAGAGCTAGTAGGAAAGTGCTCTATCAAAAGTAATGGAGAGGAAAGAAATGGTCTTTGGCATGTACACTACCGTCACTGCTACATTTCCCCATCCTAAGAAAACTTGACCTGCTTCTCCTCAAAGCTTCCCCACTGCCTTAGGAAAGTTCTTGAAGGAGAAGTGCTCTTCCTTCAGCCTCTCTTCTCAAATATAGTTGCTTCTTCTCTGTCTTTGCACTGCCCACCCTGTCCTCAGCAACCATCTCATTGTCCATCTGCTTCTGGAGTTGTATCTCAGTAGAGGTCCTATGCCTGCTGCCTATCCAGCCCATGTTCCTCACTGGCCTTGGCTCTTAAACTCACTGGTAAGGCCAGGATTTGCCAGATACATCTTGTGAGAGACACAGAGATAAAGAGAATATCTTACCTGCCTTAGGCTCTCCCATGGTTTTCCCAGGGATCGCATTTCCCTGTGTGTCTTCATCATGTGAATAACTTGCAAGTGAAGCAGGCCAACCCTGAGTTCTCCTCCTAGCTAGAGGTTCTAGTCTCTGATCATTAATGGACATCCTCTTGGGTATATTTCTCCAGCTTCTTAAAGCTAGAATGTCCAAAGCAGAACTCTCTGGATCTTTGTACCTTTGCTTTCTCCTTCTGCCTTCTCAAGCTCAGCATTCCTCTGTATGACCTTGAGGGATTCAACTCTGATTGCAAGGCTTGCAAAGCAAGTGGCTTTACCTACAGGCCCATCCCACCATCTCCTAAATTACTTTTGTTATTATTTTGAGACAGGCTTTCATTTTCTGGCTGTCCTGGAACTCACTCTGCAGACCAGGCTGCCTCTGCCTCCAAACTGTTGGGATTACAACCTTGCCTCACCACACCCAGCTTTCTTTTTAATAGCAAGATAATGGTGATTTATCTGCACAAACATAAGTATTTTAGACTTTAAAAGTACTACTCAGGCACTAGATACACTGTTAATGGTTTTATATTAATTCATTAGATATTTATTGTTTTGTTTCATTTTAAATGTATCCAATTATTTATGATTTATTAGATGACCTATTTATCAACATTAATCCAAGGCCTTCCTATCCTAGAGGGAAGATTTCTTAGGCTGGAGAGCTTTTTAAAACACCGAAACCTTATAGCTTTCCACATTTAAATTAAAACCTCCAGGAAGAAAGCCGGGTGAAGAGGTTTTGTTTGTTTGCTTTCTAAAATGATTCTATGACATCATTCTATGACATCATACACAATTCTTGTTCCTGAGAACAAAAAACGATCCTTGTAAAATGTGGGTGTGGGAACACAGTCCCTGCAGGACTATTCTATTTCTTGGTTCTAGAAGCACAGAGAACTTTCTAAGAAGTACCAAAAATGTATGAGAAGTTTTTAAAATGTAATTCTTAAGAACAAAATAATTTATTCTTTGAAAAAGTCAAAATAATTGATTCTTTTAAACAGTGTTCACCCCCTGAAAAGAAAAAACTACTTAATCTGAGTTCTGAGTGAATTTGAATGTGTCTGCCATGATTCAGGGTAAATTTTCTAAGAAAATCACTTGGGTCTGAAAGCATCTTCAAATACTTCACATTCCTGCTCAGTATTTGACAGCACAGAATGTTCCCAGTTGCCACTAAAAAAAAAAAAAAAAAAAAAAAAAAAAAAAAACGTTAAGGAAGTACAGAGCTTGAAAGCAACAGTCTGGAAACACCAATATATTCTTGATAGAAAATTACAGCTTTCTGTGTCTTCTTTCAACAGAGGATAAGCTTCAGCAGTTACCAAAAAATAATAATAAAATAAAACAACTCTCCAGGCTTTTTTTTCCTGTTATGTTTCTTATTAAATTCTGTTATGACAGAAAAAGCTGCTTGAGAGACTGTGTGGGAGGAAGACACTAAAAGTGAGTCTCAAGAAAGATAAATCATGGAAACTGGCTTCTCTGATCCATAGACATTGCTGAGCACAGTGTAATATGCGATTGTCTCACGGCCACTCTCTAGCTCTTAACCCCAAGAGTCAAATGCCAATGAAATGGGGTTAATATGTGCTGCAGCACTCACAGAAGCTAAGGTTCTTCCGGGTCTAAAATAAGGGCTATAAACTATAAGCGTCTGTATAATTCTTCATGAGGTTGTGTCTGAAAAGACTAAAAGCATATATGTATGCTTGCATATAAAATACACACTAAATATTTACACAACTGCATCTCAAGTGGTTATTCTTCAGGGAGAAAAATATAGACAACTTAAAATTTTCTCAAAAATCACTTATGTTCGATGCAAATAAGAATAGAAGGAAAATCTTAACAACACATATGAAAAGTAATTACCCCTAAAAACTAAGGTAGGAGATGAGAAAGTACAAAGGATTTTGCTGAGTTAGCTATACTATTTTATATATTTTAAGTAGTTTCATTGATAATTTAAAACAATGTATTAAATTTGTGCTGACAAATTTTGAACTTTTAAAAAGGCATGGAAGGCCATCTGGTTCTCTATGGAGGTGCCTTTACAAACCTCTCATTTGCACAAGGGGGTGTGACATGCTTACCTGTTCTCCACAGGTGTGTCTGACCAACCCACTCACTATTCACACTCCTCATGTGACCACATATAACAAATAAATCATAAAACTTACATTATGAGGGTTTTTTCTTTTTGCAATTTTCACTGTAACTAGATTGCACTGTACACACACGCACACGCACGCGCACACGCACACACACACACACACACACACACAAAACTTTGTAGATGGCCAATGTCATGTGTTTCAATGTTATCTTGCCTGGCCTAGAATGTTTTATGAAGTCCAGTCTAATCTGAAACTAACAAAGATCCATCCATCTGTTGCTATCTCCCAAAGTGCTGGGATTACAGGCACATGTCAGCACACCTGGCCCAAACGAATGCATTTCTAAAGCTAGAATGATGCTCCTGCTGTACAAAATTATATCTCATACATCTCTCCTTTTCTCCTCCCAAGAGTGCTGTGAGGCACAGAGACCTCAAGCATTTTTGACAGGAAGCAACACCTGCAAGAGGAGGAACCGGGATGTTAGTCTCCCTTCCGCATTCACAACCCAGAGCCTTAAGTGGAAATAAAATGCGTGGAATGATTGGGGACTCTGGACACTAAGTGGTTATCAGTCAGAGTTGGTGGTACTCCTGCCTAAATTTTTTTGTAAAACTTTGCAAAATTCCATCTTTCTACAATTTCTCTTGAGATTTCACACTAAGAATCAAAACCCATATCGCTAATCCCCTTATGATTATTATTTCTCCGTCTCAAACTTCTTCTGAAACTGATGCTGCACAATGGCCGCAAGTTTCTCGGGAGTCCTGTCATTTAATTGAGTGATCCTCTAAGGAAAGCTTGGGTGTTTCTGCTACACTCTCTGCCTCCACTGTCCAGTATTTCCCAGAACTTACCCTTAAGACCTCACTGCCAGCCTTTCCAATTCTGGATTCTTTTGCTGACAATCTCTTCAATATTCTTTATGATTTCTTTAACTCATTTCTCAATGTCTTTACCTCTCCTTTCATTAGAAGGCCACACCAACAAGCAAAAATACTTGCTAAGACAATGTCTCACTTGTGGGTTCCAAAGCCCACGTTAGCTCTCTATTACTGCATAAAAAATTACTCCCAAATCTAGAAGCTTCAACGACAAGAATGTATTCTCTCCGCATTTCTTTGGAACAGTAGTATAAGAGTGGTTTCCTAGGGTGGTTCAGGTTTGGGGTCATGAGTTAGACCCCAAAACCTGTCAGCAAGGAATGTGGTCACATGACAGCATGACTGAGGCTGAACCCATTCCTAGTGTGACTCACTCATGGCTACCAGCAGGACTCAATCCTCACTGAAGGCTGGGAGTATCCATTGAGTTACTCATGATCTCCTGACCTCATGACCTCCTGACCTCACGACATGAGAGTTGCCTTTCCTAGAGCAAGCGATCTAACATACCAAGGTAGAAGCTACAAGGACAATTATGACCGAAAATCTCAAGGTATACAATGCCTGCATACATTAAAATAACCATAAACACTCATTCACGTTCACTCCTTGTTATCTCATATTACTTTTGTTAATATTTTAACATTGAGCTAACCTTACATTCCTGTTCTAAGTCTTGGGTGTAATACGCTCTTTTTTTTCTACATAGGGACATATTTGATTCACAAATATTTTACTAAATATTTTTTATCTGTATTCTTGTGTTTGTGGGAATAGTTTGCCTTCCTTCTGTCACTGTGATAAAGCATCATACCACAAGTAGCTTGGTAAGGAGAGGGTTTCTTTGTCTCACTGGTTACAGTCCACCATCAGGGGAAGCTAAGGGAGGAACTGAAGCAGAGACCAAGGAGGGATGTTTTTTTTCTGGCTTGCTCTCCATGGCTTATTCAGTCTGCTTTCCCTACACCTCCCCAGATCACAGGCCCAGCGGTGGCACTACACCCAAAGGACTCGGCACTCCCCCATCAACCATTAATCAAGAAAGGGCCCTGTAGGTATCCAATGGAGGCCCTTTGCCAATTGAGGCTCCTGTTTCAGATAACCTAGCTTGTGTCAGGTTGACAAAAACTAACCAGGACAAAAGGCCCGGGTGTCTGAATATTTACTTTTGTGCATGAAAGTACTCATGTGCCACAGAACACGTAGAGATTAGAGAAAACGTCCTCAGGTGTCGCTCCTCGTTTTTCATTTCATCTGAGACAGGCTTGGTCATCACTGCCATCTGTGGTTCTCTTGTTTCAGTCTCCCAACTCACTGCGCGGGCACTGGGGTCACAGCTGCAATGCCCAGCTTCACCTGGGTTTTGAGGTTCTGGCCTCAGATCTTCCAGCCTTCCTAGTCAGGGCTTTATCTACTGAGCAGCATCCTAGCTCTTGCCAAGAGTTCCAAAGCCATTTTCAAGAGGAATATGCTTCTTTCTACAGTTTTCTTTCTCTGTTTCTGTTACCGTAGCAATGGTGGCCTCATACAGTCAGTTGGACAGTACCCCATTTCTCTGTTTTCTGAGCCACACAGGTCCACAGTGACATTATACTATTGCCTTACATGTGCTTCAAAATAATTTGGGATGGAGAAAAGAATATATGCAAATGTATGTGACAGAAGTTGACAATTACCAGGGATAAGTAATGGGTATGTTGGGATTATCATTCCCTTCTCTGTTCTTAATCGTTGAAATTTTCAACTTTAAAATATTTTAGTTAAAAAACAAACCAGTATCCTTTCCATACCATCTCTCATGCCTTCTAATTAGTGTGCTGGGAGAGGAAGAAATCACAAATTTTCATCAAGGAAAGAAGCAGAGGCTTAGACATTCAAAGTTTAAACGTCTGTTTGTGATTGTGAGCCTAACTTTTAAAGAAAAAAATAAGCATAAATTAGTACAGGAAAGGGCCAGAAAGTGATTTTGTAAAGATTTAGCTGGAGATGTTAACCATGGTAGTCAACTCTGTAATAACCCTGTGAATATCAGAATGTGAAGTCTTCCATAAATGGAATTGGGTGGGTTTTTTTTTTCCAGGTAAACCTAAATTGCCTTCTAGATATTAGACAGAGAATCATGTATTGTGCTGGATCTTGATAAGCCAAGACTTTATGAATTACTATGAGTCCTCATGTGTAATAATATTTCCATCAATCTAAACAAGAAAGAATACAAAGGTCTTTTTGGAAAACCACACTGCTCATTAGCATCAAAATGAATATTAAAGGGAAATTAGGACCCCTAACCCCAGCATTCAGTAGGCAGAGACCAGCAAATTGAAAATTCAAGGAGGACCTACCCTATCTAACAAGCTCAAGCCAGCTTGAAGTACCCTGTCTCAAACACCAAGGGCCAGAGAGGGACCTCACTAGTAATATGCTTGCCTACAATGGTCAAGGCCATAGATCAAATTCCCAACATCAGAGAAGTAGAAAAAGGAGAAATAAGATAAGTTGATTATAGCTTCAGTTCAGAGGTAGGATTAAGACGATCTTAGTTTCTTGGCTTTTTCCTCAGTGTAGGTTTGGTATTATCTGTCATGTGATGCAATGGTTACCAGACTTCAATGGGTACGAGAATTACTGAAGGGTTTGGGGAAACATGGATTGGTTAGTTGAGTAAAACTAGTGTGTATGACTCTCGCCGGAGGAGACATGTCCTACACATCCGTCGAAATCCTTGGAATGTGCACCACTAAGAAAGGACCTAAATGAACTCTCAGAAACAGTGATGTTTAACGTTGCATTATTTGACCATGATGAATGTGCCAGTGCAGTGCGACAGGGATGATGATGGCTGGGAGGCCGGCCGTGCAGGGGTGGTCAAGAATATAAGAGAGTCATTTATTTCACACTTTTGCTGTCAACTTAAAATTCACTTGCAAACTCATGCAAATAAAGACAATCAAATTTCATCTTCCACAGGTTTCTCCTGGAGCCTGGGAATCTGTATTTCAATGTGTAGAACAGTTGGTGGTACTTGGAGGGTGATTATGATGTCAGCTCTACAGCCTTAAGAGAACTTTTCTTGTCATATACTGCTCCTGATTTTAAAGATGCCTAGGTTTCTCAAAACTAAAATTTCGAATTCAATCCAAGTGGAATACTATTTACCCCATAAGCTACATGACTCTAAATTCTGGGTGATTTATTACAGTAAACTTTGTTTTTGGCACTTGCCATGTACCAGGACCTCTGCCAGCCTTTAAGGATGGGAGGATACATGTTGGGCCATTGCCCTGGTCATTGTAGATTTTATAATTTAATCTCCTATTTTAAGTCTGTTTTAGAATCATTTCAAGTTTATTTTTAATTCCAATTTAAGCTCTTTCACTTGCAAAAGAAATAGTTTTAACTCCTTAGAAATAAATTGGCAAGGTGAGTTCACCTTCAAATAGTAAAACATTGCAGGGTGGTTTTGTTGTTGTTTGTTTGTTTGCTTATACATGACGGTTTGTAACATGACTCAAATCATCTCAAGTTTCCACCAGAGGGGGACCTTCAAACCATATTACTCATCCATATCCCCCTATTTAATGGTTGAAGAAAGAAAGACACTCCTTAAAAAATGAGGTGACTTTTCCAAACTCATTAAGTACCAAGCCTACACCTAAACCTAACTTGTAGGAATCTTCATATAGGGCTTTTCTCAAAGCATCGGGCTTTGTGACATAAATTCCAAGATTAAGGAAAATTATGAACCCTCAAATTAGAGGGTTTTGCAAATTTCCTTATTTTACAAAAAAATACTGATTTTCATCCATAAATTAAATTACTGATTTTTGTGAACTTTGTGAAAATCAGTAGGGAAAAACTGAAGGGCTGGGGAATGATGGAGCAGTTACTTCCCATAGGCATACACCTTGGCTGTCTTAGAGCACTGACTATTCTCAGCAAGTCTGTGAGCTATGTGCAATTGCCATAGCCATTTTAAGCATGAGAAACCTCATGCCCTAGTGGTGCTGCCTTGTAATCCTCCAGTGTATGAGGAGACTCTTGGCCCTCATATGACTGCTGAACTGGGGCGGGGGACTGTTATGTAGGGACACTCCACTCCAGAGGAGTGGGATGGAAGGGATAGGGGATAGAAGGTGGGAGGGCAGGACTGGCAGGAGTGGAAAGAGGGCACTGTGATGGAGATGTAACCTGAAGTAATAAATAAACATTAAAAAAATAAAAAGAAGGGCTGGAGAGGTGGCTCAGAGGTTAAGAGCACTGGCTGTTCTTCCCAAGGTCCTGAGTTCAATTCCCAGCAACCACATGGTGGCTCACAGCCATCTACATTGAGATCTGCCCAGGCATATATGTAGAGCAAATACTGTATACATAATAAATAAATTTTTAAATTAAAAAATAAATAAATAAATAAAAAGAAACAAGCCATGGCTCCTATCTCAAGAATAAAGAAGTGTATCTGATTTAAAAACAAAAAAAAAAAACAAAGTATGCACAGAGATACATGGATTCTGCATTCAATTCTATCTAATGGACTTGATATAATTGAGTCCCCAGACATAGCCAAGTTCTGATAGGAGGAAGATGTGTCAGTGATGTTTCATAGTTATTAGTTATGTAATATTGCAGAGTTCTTCAGAGACCCCAGTCATTTCTAGATAGATTTAGTGAATCTCACTGAGATAGATGAAGAGAGAAGGATGTTTTAAATTCTTCTTTGCCTATTAACAATGTACTTACCAATTGTGACCTTTGTATTGTGTCAAACATCAAATAAAAATTATTCTTGTAGTAACTGAATTCATGAGTGGGCCACAAAGACTCATTTCTGTGGAACATAAGCAAGGCATACACACACACACACAAACACACACACACACACACACACACACACACACACACACACACATTTAAAGTCATGGATAAATAAATATCACCTTATACCCCAGGGAATTATTCTTAACTCTCTTTAGTCAACCTGGATTTGCTTGGCAAGTGTAACTCCCTGCAGGTGGCACCTACTCTCTGTGAAGTGTTTCCTTTTCCCAGAACCAAGACCCTGGCACAGCATTCCTTATTGCCCTTCTCAACATCTGTGTGTACTTACGTGCCAGCTAAGGCCACCTGACCTATGAAAGGAAACAAAACAAAAGTTCATGGTCACTGCCTATGCCTTGGTCTACCCAGACCCTGGAAGCACAGCTTGGGAAATTCATCTGCGATGCCAGACCCTGGTCTATGAAAAGAAACCTCCCTTACTTGTCTGTTGGTGTTAGTGAGAAAACAGGGTACCGCACTAGAATCTAAAGGAATTAATTCTTGAAGTTACTAACTACCCATTTCTTACCCAAAGCTTTCCAGGTATAAAGCCAGTCCTGAGGAGCTTCCTAAGATTAGGAAATCAGAAAAGGTACTTTGAAAGTAAATGTGAAAGGCTGCATACCTGGTCTACAGGAGCAGCAGTAAATGCCACAGAATCACGTTAAAAGGAGCAAGAACCAAGAGTTAAGGTGACAGGAACCCCTCGACACTGGAGAGATTTAAAGAAAAAAACTGATCTTGTGGCAGTTGAACTTTCCTTTCAATACTCACAGCTCTCCTAAGAGTTGGGAGAAAACAACCCTCACCTACAATTCCTACATGTATATATATATATATATATATATATATATATATATATATATATTGCTTCTTTCTGTTCCCGCAACCAACTGTCATTTACTACAGTCAAAAATAAAGACTAACCAGACCTTATTCCCTTTTCTTTTAGGCTTCAGGTTCCCTGTCTGAAACTTCTGCTACAGTTGAGTACCAGGCCCTAGAATGTAACGATGTGAAAATAGGTATATGTAAGTCTACAACTGGGAAACTCATCGCAAAACTAGATAACTGAACGTTTTAAAACTGAAAAAAGTCTTAATACCTACCAGGAGAGAGGAGTTAAACACAGGAGAGCATAAGCCAGAAAGCGGTAATGTCTTAGATGAGCCCACTTAGTTAGGGCGAAAGGGCATGGGTACCAATGTATGTAGCTCAGGCAAAAACCATTTACAAGAGGCAACACTTAGAGAAAGTGTTAATGGTGCTGAGCTGTGAGATTGGCAGCTGACTTTCATTTCTTATTGTGCTATTTTCCATGCTGGTGGAAAAATTTTAAATGCATATTGCATTGATTAACTTAAAGACATAGAATAGGTCAGATATATCTATATATGCAGTCTTTGCATTTTTAGTTGGGGGATTCTTTGTTTTACTGGCAGTCCCAGAGACTCAAAATAAGGCTGACCATTATCAAAAGGGCCATAAAAATAAAAGTATAAAGGACATTGTGCACATATTACTTTCATTTACTGTTCTTTAACCATTTCCTAACAGGAGGTCAAATTTTCCTCAAGTAACAAAAGGGTGAGTATTTTGGTTTTTGATGCTAGCCAAGAGTTCACAGCCTCAGACTCTTCAATTTGCAAACTGAAGCAGACCCAAAACTCATGACAATGTTCAAAAAGAAACTGCTAGGCAATGTGGTGTGTACCTTTAAACCCAGCACTCAGGAGGCAGAAGAAGATTGATCTCTGTGAGTTCAAGGACAACTTGGCCTACATAGCAAGTTCTAAGCCAATCGGGTACCCAGAGTGAGACCCTGTAAGACAACAACAACAAAACTATGAGAAGATAAGTGCAGGGTCAAGAGGTTGCTGAGAGGCCATGCTCCCTCCTGGTGACCTTTAACAGCTGTCATCATGATCGAGGAGTTGTAGACATGGAGGTGGCCTTTCTTCTTTTATACCTAAGGAGCTATGAGCAGGGCCATTGGTATCCATAAAACCTGTGTTTGAGATGTGGAGGTGAGTGGGTACAGGCCATGCGCCCGATACACCAGCTGCGAGAAAGCTTGGTGCCACAGCCCTTTGCCTTCCGCTTGGCTGAATAAAATCCAGAAAAGTTGTTTAAACTGTACTTTCTCTGCCCTCTTCAGGGTCCACATGTTTCCTGGTCTTTGACCTTTTTTACTGTCCAAAGGCAGTCACCTGCACATGAGCCTGCCTGACAGTCACATCCTGTCCATCTCCATGGCCCTGGATCACAGCTGTCACTCATTGAGCTGCCTGGGATTCCTGCAAACTGTTGTCTTCGGGTCATTTTCTGAGGACTCCATCTGATTATATTGGTTTTCTTACTTAGCAGGGATGGAGACATTTGAAACAGAAAAGTTGGAGGGAAGCAACTAGCCAACTGACATTGCCAGCCTAAGTCTGGGAAATAAATTTGACTTCTGTGGTTTCCTTTCGGGTTCTTCTTGGGGGAGGATAGCAGCCACATCTTTAAGACTGATGGGCACACATTTGCCTAATAGCAGCAGACCAGCATCTGCTTTACTCCTGGACAAGTGTATGGAGATGTGAGGGTCTTCAGAGAAGAGTGGATCAGCCCTGAGTGTCCATGTGCCTAGTGACAACCTATAGGAAGCAAATGTATGTCACAAATGACCCAGTCCTAAATCATGATATGGGATGATCCAACAGATAGAAAAATCTAATTTTAAGGCCAATTCTGTTACTAATGTGTTCTGGGTTCTGTGTCTTCAGTAACAAATTAATGAAAATTTCTAAAGCCTTGTCATGTAGGGTTTGTCATCTTTGAAAAGGGCCACCTCCCCCTTAGAATGAGCCAAAAACAAATATATCTTTTGTGTTATTTTGTGGGGGGAAAAGTATATTTTCAGAAATTGTATTATAAGTCAGTGATGAAACTGAAAAACTGTTTTTCCCCATTCACATCATCTTAAAAACCTTAGTGTGGAAAAGGGTATAAAGGTAGGAAGATGATAGATAATAAATACATGGATAGATACATAGATGAATAGATAGATAGATGATAGACAGATGGATGGATGGATGGACGGACAGTGATCCACCTGCCTCTGCCTCCCAAGTGCTGGGATTAAAGGCGTGCGCCACCACGCCCAATTTCAACTTGCTTTCTTAAAGAACCTAGGACCACTGGCCCAGGGATGGCACCACCCACAATGGGCTGGGCCTTCCTTTATCAGTCACTAATTAAGAAATTCCTTACAGAACACTCCTCCATTGCCAGTGGGAGTGCAAGCTTGTACAACCACTATGGAAATCGGTCTGGCAATTTTAGAAAACTTGGAATAGCTCTACCTCAAGACCCAGCCATACCAATTCTGGGTATACATCCAAATGATTACTCACCAAATCACAAGGAAGTTTCCTCATCTATGTTTATAGCAGCCTTATTTGTAATAGCTGGAAAGTAGAAACAACCCAGATGTCCCTCAACTGAGGAATGGATTTTAAAAAAAACTGTGGTACATCTACACAATGGAATACTACTCAGCCATCAGAAACAACAAAATCCTGCAATTTGTAGCCAAATGGATGGAACTAGAGAAGCTCATCCTGAGTGAGCTAACCCATACTCAGAAGGATGCACATGGCATCTATCACTTATAGTCGGATTTTAGCTACATAGTACAGGATATCTATACTACAACCAATGCACCAAGGGAAACAGGAACATAGATTTTGTTACCTGTCAATGAGACACTTTGCCCTAATGGTGCTGCCTTGTGGGCCCCCAGTGTATGAGGAGGCTCTTGGCCCTCATATGACTGCTGAACTGGGGTGGGGGACTGTTATGTAGGGACACCTCACTCCAGAGGAGTAGGATGAAAGGGATAGGGAGTAGAGGGTGGGAGGGCGGGACTGGGAGGGGTGCAAAGAGGGTACTGTGATGGAGATGTAACCTGAAGTAATAAATAAATATTTAAAAAAAGAAATTCCCTACAGCTGGATCTTATGCAGGGGTTATGAAGATCACTACAACCACCCATCACCCCCAGGTGCTCACATGCACCCATGGTGTCCTTGCTAGTTTTTTTAATAATTTATTTTTTATTTCTTCAAGTTACATCTCAATCACAATCCCCTCCCTACTCCCTACTCCAGTCCCACCCTTCCACCCTCTTCCCCCTCAACCCCCCATCCTCTACCCCTTTTTTTTTAGTTTAACGTATATCTTCCCCCCCCCAGCAGCTCCCCCTTTCAGTCCAACAAATGGTTCTTTCTCTTATAACAATAAATACAATACAAAACAACAGAAATAAATAGGCCACAATTATGAGAGTTATATGGCTTAGCATACATTCTCAATGTCCAGACCATATGTATTTGGCCCCTGGCTTTAACATTCTACTCTCTAACCATCTCCATGAGTTTAAAGTTCTATATCTAACTCAGCTTTCATACTAACTTGCATCACAATTTTAAAAACATCTTCTTAGATCCAGACACCCTCTTGATTCCTAAACAACTCAAAATTTAATTATGAGACTCTAGCTATCTATTCATCAACCACCTCAGAGGCCTGAGAGGGATAAATATATCTGATTATATAGGAAGTGCAGGGCCCGCAGCTTCCAAAACTAAGAAATGACATACCAGTGGCTGCCTGGACAGTTCGCATTTTCTCTTCATACATTACAGCATAAATCTTCAGCCGTTTGGCCCCATTTCTCTGACAGACATTGATTGTAGAGCAGGAATTATGAAGGACTTACCTACCCTGTCTTGGCAGTGCTAGGCTGTCGACTTACCTGCTTCCAGGTTTTGTCCTTTTTGGACAGCATTCTGTCTACAGTTGGAGCAAGGGGTTTTTCTTGCCAAGAGATAGGCTTGTGACTAATTCAACCAACTCACACTGGACACTTGATACAACCTACAGTCATCAGAAAGGAAGAAGCCTCAATTGAGAAAATGCCTCCATAAGATTGGGCTGCAAGCATGCATTTCGAGCATTTTCTTAATTAGTGATTCAAGTAGGAGGACCCAGTCCATTGGGATCCCATTAAAATGAATATTCTAACTTAGTAAGCTGGAATGAAATTTACAATTATCAATGCATAAGTAAAAACTTCCTGGGTGATATCAATGCAGGGCCTCGTGGACAATGCTTGGGTAGCAAGGGGGATTAACCATAGTGTTGTCCATTAGCTTATGAAATTAAAAACCAGAAACAAAGAGTAAATACATATAAATAATCTTGATGGGGGCTGGAGAGATGGCTCAGAGGTTAAGAGCACTGACTGTTCTTCCAGAGGTCCTGAGTTTAATTCCCAGCAACCACATGGTGGCTTACAACCATCTATAATGAAATCTGGTGCCCTCTTCTGGTGTGCAGGCATACATACTTCAATTCAGATCATTGTATATGTAATAATAAATAAATCTTTAAAAAAATAATAATAATCTTGATGAAATTATACAATAGATAAATCATTGAGCATTATCCAGACATTTATTGAATAATAATAAATACATTCAAAGATTGAATAATAATAAAGATATTATAATTATTTCAAGGGAATTGTATATGAGTGTAGTGTTACATTATTTTAGGGAAAATATTAATAAATTAGGTTGTTAGCCACCTGAGGAAGTGTGGAACCTGGTGAGATTTACTTCCCTGTTGACATGGTTATTGGTGTTGTCATAGTTTAGGTCTTATTTAGGCAGACATATTGTTGAAGTATCAAGGGTGGAGCTTCCCTGTCATTCCCAGGAGACACAACCTCACAGCAGACTTTCTGGTCATCTGGTTCTTCCAAGGTGTTCCCAGGAGCTGAATTATGATGCATCTGAAGGGGCTGAACACTCCACAGTTGTTCTCTGCATTTTGACCAGATGGTTTTTCTGCAATGATCTCCAGCTGTTGCAAAGAACAGCTTCTTTAATGAGATGGAAGAGCTGCACTTATCTGTGGGTGTAACTACTCAGAATGCAGTTAGGAATTATGCTTAGGTTTAGGACAGCAGTAGTAAAAGCTAGTCCTCACGGAGGAGGTTTTCAGGTGTCCAGCTTGAGCTTTGTGGGTCCTGTGTCTGAAGTACGTGGTGTGTTCAGTAATAGTGACTTCAGCCTCTGAGAGGCCACCAATGGCAACAGCAATAACCTATATTGTTTTTGGGAGTCTCTTTGACTTAACTGACCAACAATTCAAAAAGAGGTTTCTCCTGCTTGATACAGGGGTTTTCGTTGGATAGTGTATGGATGTTGGGCTGTGCACTGAAAACCAGGTGACATAATGAAGTTTTATATATATATATATAAAAAACTTTAAATATATATTATATTTGTATCATATATAACATATATATTATGCTCATATACACACATTAATAGGTATTATATACAATTTTAGATATATTAAAAATAATGTAATTCCTTATGACTTTTTCAAAACATCCTTACTGTTATTTTTTTCTCCCTCCTGACCTTCTGTATTGCCCTCCCTCCCCTTCTCCATCTAAATGCTCCCTCTCCATTTTCCCATTTCCCCCTTCATATCACCTGACTCCTGGTATTCCTCCATCTAGCACTCCCCCGCCATAGTCCCTTTTTACTTTCCAGATTTCTGGAAAGTATTCCAGGTTACACCCTCACATCTGAAGATTTGGAACTAGGAAGCACAGTTAAGAATGAACATGCAGCATTTGTCCTTCTGGATCTGGGTTACCTAACTCAATGTAAGATTTTCTAATTCCATCCATCTACCTGCAAATTTCATTTTCCTTTAAAGCTGAATAGCATGCCATTGTGTACATGTATAAACATTTTTGATACCCATTTACTGGTCAAAAAACATTTAGGTTGTTTCCATTTCCAAATGGAATATTGTGGATAGAGCTGGAATAAATATGACTTAGCAAATATCTTCAGAGACAGGTACCAAGCTTTGGGCATATGCCAAGGAGTGGTAGAACTGGGTCATATGGTAGATTTATTTTTAGCTTTTAGAGACTTCTCACATGGATTTCCAGAGTGGCTACACCAGTTTGCAATCCTCTTCTTGGTCTTCTGAATTTCTTTCTTCAAAAGACAAAGATTATAACTTCCACCACCCTAATTTTTGTTATGGTTTCTAGTATTCAAAATAATCTAAAGAATATTTGATGGTCCTACTATAAGCTCTTGCTCACCAAAGTAAAGGGACCTTGGACATCCTAGGATGTCTCCCCCTTCCTCGGAACCTAACCTTCATTATTAGAAAAAGAAAGAAGCCATCAGCTGGCTCTTAAGTAAGCCTCCTGCATCTGTTTTTGTCCTATTTTTTATTTTGTTTGTTTTATAACAACGATATCTTCTGAGATGTGGCCCATTGTCTGCCCATTCCTAAATTCCCAATGCTAGCAAGAGTCCGTCCTTGTATCAGTACCCTGTTGGCTTCATTTATAATCTTCCTAGTGCAATCATTGGCATGTTTCAGGCTGGTCTTATATTAACAGAATGACTTTTATACTTACATCATATAAACATATTTCTAAGTGAGCTACTAATACTATGTTTTACAGAACTTTTTAAAAGACCATCACAGAATTAAGAGGTTCTTTTCAGCGGTCATGTAATATTCTATATGGGGACATGATATAATTGGCTCAAACAGTCCCTAGGAGCTGCTTGGACTGTCTAGAGTTCTTTGACAAATTCTTCAATGAATGCATTTCATTCACCCACATATCTGGTGTTGTTGTTTCTTTGGGCTAATTTTTTAGGCCTGTTAGGTTTTAAAAATTCTGTCAATTTAAATTTTAATAAGCAGAGGCATGTTTTGGCAATTGCTAAAAACTTTCAGCAATTATTTTCTAATAACAATGTATCACCATCTTGCCCTTGTATGTATTAAATATTATGAATAATTTAAACTTTAATCAAATTTTATTAATTTTTTTATTAAAGTTTCAAGAAAGGCTGGAGGGCAGTTCCCTGGAGGATGAGAAAGGAAGACATCCTAGGATGTCCAAGGTCCCTTTAGCTTAGTGAGCATGAACTTAAAGTAGAACAATCAAATAGTCTTTAGATTATATTGAGTACTAGAAACCATAGTAAAAATTAGGGCAATGTCCTGGTAAGGTGGAAGTTACAATCTTTGATTAATAAAATCATATCCTAACTGAAGGATTGTCCCATCATTATTCCTGCTTCCTGGGCACAAATAAAGCTTTTAAAGCATTGACTCGGGGTAAGATAATATCTCAAAATACCAACCTGTGCTTCCCATGGCCTCTCACTAGTACTCTGGTGGCTCCTTCCCTTTCATCCCACCCTAAGCTCCATTCACCCCCAAGCAGAATCACAGCATCAAGCCTCAGGCAAATCTGAAGATGGAGGCCTCAAATACATTATTTTCCTTTCCCAAAGACTAGATAAAATGGTGGATACAAGTAAAAGCTGTAAACTGGGGTCAAAGGTCCACTGTACTCAGAGGAGAAACAGTTACAGGAAGACTGGACCACCAAGTGGGAGAGAGAAACACCTCCCACCAAGAAAACCAGGAAACAGAACCACAGGAAATCCTTTCGGGAGAAGCTTTGAAGCATGCATGCTCAACTTGTCCCCTCCGGAGTCACTGGCAAGCGTCCACCTACAGTCTGGATTTGTAAGAACCCCAGAAGTGGGTAAAGAGCTTCTATATGTTGAAAGATGATGGGTATGAGAGGTAGCATGGGCTACATCTCCAGCTCAGTGCCCTTCTCAAGATGAAATTAAACAAGAAAGTTGGGAGTTTCTCCAAAAGCCCATTGGTAGCATGGGTATTGCCAGCATAGCTTTTCTTGAAATATCTATATCTTACAGTTTGGGTGTATTCCCCAATTCTCAATTGAACTGTTCTTGTGCCATTTTATAAACATTCTTTATCTGTTATGTTTTACATATTATTAAACATACTATCAAATGTATCAAAATATTGTTTTTCTTGCTTATTCCCAGGACCTCTGATTTTATTATTGTGCTGTGTCAGCAGAGGTTTTGAAATTTTATGTCTTTAATCAAAGTTTTCCTTCGTGTCTTCTGGGATTTCAGTCTTGCTTAAGAAAGTGTATGTGAAACTAAGCCATGGTGGCGCACACCTTTAACCCCAGCACTCGGGAGGCAGAGGCAGGTGGATCTCTGTGAGTGTGAGGCCAGCCTGGTCTACAAAATGAGTCCAGGACAGCCAGGGCTACACAGAAAAACCCTGTCTTAAAAGAAAGAGAGAGAGAGAAAGTGTACATGACTGTTCTTCTAGATTATCATTTATTAGTGTAAACAGGTTATAAAGTTACCAGTTTCATACACGCAAATATTCAATCCATCTGAAGGTTAATTTTGTATGTAGCATACAAAGCAAATAGTGATCAACTTTTATTGCCTAGGTTCAGTTCTTCTCTCTACCACTTACCAAGCTGTTTAACTTTATCTGTTATTAAACCTTGCTGTGTTCAGTATTTTCATCTGCCAATGAGAATGATAATTAATGTCTGTCTAAAGAGGTTGTGAGAATTGAGTTAATGCAAAAGATCCTGGGATACCAAGTGGTGGGAAGCAAGGGCTCATTAATGCTAACAGATTTTCTATTTACATACACACACACACACACACACACACACACACACACACACACACATCCCACCCTAAGCTCCCTGTTTCAGGTTTTTTCTTCCATTGATCTACAAATAATGTTATAATTTTTGTTATTAGCTTTATAATAAATCATAAAGTCTCAGAGGGAAATTCTCTGTCCCTAATCCTCTTTCAGCAATCTTTTTTATTTAAAAAAAATGTGTGTATATAGGCATTTTTCTCCTGCATGTCTATGTGCCATGTGTGCACAGTACATGCAGAGGTCGGAAGAGGGCATCAGATCTCATGGAGCTGGAGTTACGGGCAGTTGTGAGTCACTGTGTGGGTGCTGGGAATCCTACCCACCTCTTCTGGAAGAAGAGTCAGTGCTCTTAACTGTTGAGTCATCTCCCAGACCTAACATTCAGTGTGTGTGTGTGTGTACTTGTGAATCCCGTAATGTGTTTGTGGAGATCAGAGGACAAATTTCAGAAGTAAATTCTCTCATTCTTCCATGTGAGCTCCAAGGATTTAACCTGCCAGGGTGAGGGGCAAGGTGTTTACTCTCCTAGCCATCTCTGCTTTTCTGTTAGCTATTGATTTTAGTGTTTTTCTTGTAAGTTTTAAAACAACCTGTCTGTACAAGATTCATCTAACACTAACTTAAAACTACTTTAAAAATAACTTTTGATGAGGAGTGGAACTGAGCCACTAGCTCCGTTCTGCCTGGACTAACACTGGTCTCACAAAACAAGTGTCAAACGTGAGGGAATGTGGTGTAATCTTATCCAACACCCACAACTTACCATGTGGGTCTCAAATCAGAAAGCACTATTCACTCACTCTTTAGTTCTTCATCGTGTTCCCAGACATTTCAATGCTTGTGCTGTGTGAGCACCTTCACCAAGGCAAACCAGGCCACTCTGTGGCCACTGTTTTACCAGATTGTCCCTAATGTGAAGCTACGCTCTTTCCACTTGCTACTTTGGGGGCACAGCGTAGATTCTCCCCTGCTTTCTTTGAACTGACTTTCGCCCATGTGCTTTCTAGGATGAAATAGTTTATCTGGATTTGCAAAATCATTTCCTGTCGTTCCAAGATCAAGCACCATCTTGACGTGTAAACATGTGCTCTTCTGTCCACCCGAACAGCTTAGAGGGCACCAATTCAGGTTTCCCTTCCGATGGTGGCCAGGAAGAGGCCCAATAAATATTTCAAACATAAAAGGATTGTTATAACAAAGGGGTTTTAAAATCCCCCCTGGGTTATCTGAACAGCTTTCCGTTTCATTTTGTTTTTTCTCTACCCTTCTCAAATGGGAAGGGCCTTTCCTTTCTTCCAAGACGAGACACAAATTGACACAGAAACGGGTTGAGATTTGTAAAGAAAATGAATGACAACAGGAACAACAGCAGCAAACAAGTGGAGACCTCATAAACAAAGACACAGATATTAAGTGGGAGAGATATATTACTCTCAGAAACCGATCTGAGTCCTGGCCAGCCTGGGTAAACCCTGAGGAGGACACTGGCCCTGACAGCAAGCAATTCTTGCCTCAGTGACAACCCATGCAGCTGAGTTATAAACACAGACCTATCGGAGCATGCGTTACACACACCTGACTGTGATATGGCAAATGGTGTCTGGCTGCCTAGATAAGCTTTATGGAGAGTGAAGAGGAGGGGACAAAAGAAGTAGGTGAGAGACACAGAGAAAACACTTCCCTTAATCCTTTGATGTTACCAAAGAGATCCGCGACAAAAGAAGCATCCTTCTTACTTTCCCTCTTTGCAGAGATTGGAACAGAAGGCGAAATAGCAGAGATAGCCCCCTTGGAGGAGACAGATGCCGATAAGCCTCAGACAAAGCAAACGGCAATGGGCATTTTTATTTTATTTTATTTTTTTTTATTTTAAACAATTTATTTATTATGTATACAGTATTTGCTCTTCATATATGCCCGGGCAGCAGATCTCAATGTAGATGGCTGTGAGCCACCATGTGGTTGCTGGGAATTGAACTCAGGACCTTTGGAAGAACAGCAAGTGCTCTTAACCTCTGAGCCATCTCTCCAGCCCCAGGCAATGGGCATTTTTAATACACATTCTCATTTTTGCTTTAAATGGAGGGCATATACACGTTTACACCACACACCATGACGTTTCAATAAATACGTATGTACAGTGCATGACACTCGGATCAGGGCAACTAGTCTGTCTATGACCTGCAACATTTTTTATGTGTTGAGAACATCCAAAATTCTCTCCACTGGCTGTTTTGAAATAGACAGCTTATTGCTGTCAACCATAGCTATCCTGCTGTGCTCTAGATCATGAGAAGTTGTTACCCGACTATACTAGACATCAGTTGTGTTGACTGTGCATAAATTACAAGATTTCTTTATCTGGATTCTTTTCTCCAGGCATTTACAATGAGTGTTATACTGAACTAGTTCCACAAGACTTTCTTCTTTGACTAGCAAAGAAAGCACTTGATAACCCCCCTGGGAAGTTGTTAGGGAAGCTGAGCAGACCAAGGTAATTTATAAAAAGTTCAAATTTACAAACCATACAGCTTCGCAATGGAGTATTTAGCTAATTCAGGGAAAATGGTATTTGGCCCAAATGCAACAAAGGCATTAGTGTAATGGATAGCATCAGAAGTGTACGTAATGAAAGACTTTGGATTCTGTTTGGTGACAGGTACTTGCTGGAGGGTTCCAAAAATGAACATATAACCTCATCCTCATAGTCCTGTCCGTCATTCTAGTTTGGAATAATGCGCAAGAATAAGTTCAGGTGCCCCAGGAAAGTTACTGATTACACCTTTAAAGCTACACAGAGACCAAGTGTGCAATTAAACTTCCGGTGATTTTGCTAATGATATTATAACAATGTAAAACTAGGGCCAGATGGTCAGTCCTATTCACCTATAAATTAGTCTAGTGAAAGTACCCTTCTTTTTCATGAAAACAATGTTATGTTCTCTCTTTCCCCAAGGTTAGTGATGTCATTGTTTCCATAGAAATTTTTATCTCTCTTTCGAGTTCTTAAGTGCAGGTACCTATTCAGTGTCTTTAATTGTATGCAACTACTTGAAAACAGTCTGACCTGGGAAGAACTAAGCAATAAAATCATATTTTCCCTGCTGAGCAAAATTCATACTGTTTTTCGAAGTGATTAGTTGTACTTCTAAATAATAATAAATCAAGAGTTGGAAAAGCACATAGAAACAAAGCCAATTTGTCGTTAAGACAGATGTGTTCTCCCACTCAGGTGCTAACCGCGGCGGCCAGTTGTGCTTTGCCTCCAAGATCAGATGAGACGGGAAGGTTCAGGGTCAGATGTGCTCTCTGTAGTTAAAAAAGAAAGGAAAGGAAGGTGTGTGGGCCATCGTGGGGAAAATGTACTGGACAGCTGAAGATGTGTCTGTAATATATCCGCAAACCTCTCAATGCCATTGATAAGATGCCGTGGGCTGCGCCTGGTACCCGGAGCAGCTGTCCGCACTGATGAAGTCATAGAGGCAGTACCCTACAGCAGCACGTGGCCAATAAATATTAACCAAATGAAGCCAACTACTTAGTCAGCTCCTCCTTTAAGCACTTACTGCCTAAACCAGGAGATGAGTTAGACAGCAGGTCTAATTAAGCTTGGCGTTCACTTATAGTTAGATTTGTCCCATTTATGATCATTTACAATGAACTTTTTCTCCTAGGGAAGGAAAAATGGAGAGGTGACTAACCGTTACTGCCCTCACCTTACAGAGGAAGAAACTGGGTCTCACGGAGGCAGAAAGGCCACTCGCCTAAGGTCAGACTGGCTTCCTGACGTTGCCACCCATTCTGATGGACTTGCAAAAAGAATTCTTAGGTCTTGTGCCTTGCCTGAGTGACAGTGATGTGTCTCTCAGTTCATGGGGATGTGTGTGTGGTTGGAGCATGAAATATAGGAACAGTTTCAAATAATTGCTGCCATGAGGTTGAGTGGATGAGCCCTCCTCCCTTGCCAGCTAGAAAGCATCTCTCTGAACCACTTAACCTACCAGGGTCAATAACTTGCCCTTCACTTTTCAGCAAATAAAAAATCTCATTGCCATTAGTTCCCTTTCTCCATGAAGCAGGCAGTCTAGGGCTTGGAGCTGGGATTAGGGGCAAGGTGTAAATGCTTGTGTGCACAGGGGCATGAAGTCAGTCTCCCTCCATGGGTGTTCAGCACTGCAGGCTGCTACGTGTCCTTGAGGGCTGGGAAGGCTCCCCCCCCCCTTTCTTAACACCTTTCCCTATAGTCTGTAGGTAGATTTTTACAACTCTCTAAGTTACTGAGCACTATAGATTTTGGGTCTAGAGGTATGTGAAGTCTTACAGCACAGGGTATATTCAAAGTTGCTTACAGTTACAGAATTAAAACCTTTCATAATCCCTAGCTCTCTTCTGCACTGGACTATGCTAGCAAGTCATAGAGACAAATGTTGAGTGCATTGTATACTCTCTCCTTGAGCTAGCCTTCTAATCACTTAGGAAAGCATTTTTAGGCTCCAGATTTACAGATGAGAGGATGGAGGCCCCAGGTGCAAGGATGGGAAGGGAGCAGTATTTAATGATAAGATCTATGTCCTTGACTATTACTGGATATGGTTTCTCTGAGCAGATGTTGCTGGGAAATACAAAAGCAGCATCTCAGATGCATGTCTTCAGATCTATCTGTAGGATTCCCAGTATTCACCATGGGTTCTTGGTGACAGCATTAAGAGCAATCAGTGTCATGTAATTCACCCTCAAAAATCAACCCCTCCCCAATCTACCCTTTAGTCATTGGTAGGAGCTGCAACCCCACTGCGTGGACTTGGAAATTGTCACTCAGCCACTAAGCTCCTAGCATAAGACCATAGTATCATTGAGTGGCAAAGCCAACCCTCAAAGCCAGGCCAACCTGACACTGGAGCCTGTGCTTCCAACACTTGCGAAGCCCCTGAAAGTGAATCATTCTATCTGAACACGGCTCACTCTGCAGACACCTGGCACAATCATCGTTGCTGCTCTGCTAAGAATCAGAGGCTACAAATCAATCCTTCTGGGATCAGAGCCTCTCTTTGAAGCACAGAGGATCTGGTTGCACAACAGTGGTCCATGCACCATGAACATGTGTATGGTGACAGAACAACAGCAGTGTCCTTTAAGTATTCAGGCACTCAGACCCCACCCCATCCTCTCCACCCAACTGCGTCTCCACCCTGGACTCTGCCCTAGAGATGACCATTGAGTGTAATTTTCTTGCAGTGAAGCCGGATATTCAGGGATTTCCATTGCAAATGCTTTTTTTGGAATTTAGGCCAATTTTATTTTATAATCACTGGCCTAACTTTTGGCTCCTGATAACAAAAGTAACACTAGTCATGGTATCTGGGGAAAATGATCCTTCCAACAGCTGGCTATCCCAACTTCTTTTGCTGTCTGTGCCCTCTGTCTCTCTCCTCTCTAGATTGCCTCCAAGCCTCTTTCATGTTCTTTCTTTATCTCCTTCAAGACTTAGGGGTGCCTTGGGGGTTTCCCTGGGAGATGAGTACAATCTACAAAGTCAGTGTGATTCCTGTATGTGTGTGTGTGTGTGTGTGTGTGTGTGTGTGTGGAGGGTCGGGGGGTATTCTTTTTTGAATGGATAAATGTGAGTTTCTTTGTTCAGATGTGACAGAGCCCCAGATGGGGACATTAAAGTTAAGACCAAAAACAGAGAAAGGGCACCTAGCTTCTGCAGACAGAGATAGGACTGACAGTGACAAGGTGAGGCAGATGGGGGATTTGCGGCTGAACACTTGCTATCTGAACACCATGTGTTTGTCAGAAACACATTTGGGAAGGGAGAAAAAGAAAAATATGACTTCTCATCCTGATATATTTTGGAGACCAGCCAAGAATAGGAGACAGTAGCATCAGTGAGATGTTTTCCTGGAACACCAAGAAAATGAAGAGAACATAGTAACATTTTATTTCTCTGGGCTATAAATTTGCATATTGGTGGATTCATTTAACTGGCCATAGAATGTTTATATTTCAAATTATTTGAGGTTTGAGAAAGTTAATACTGGCTTAAACCAGAAAGAAAGGGAGGGAAAGAAAGAAGGAAACAAAGAAGAAGAGAAAAGAGAAAAAGATTATTTGTTCAACGAACACACATGGCTTCCAGCATAGCTGTGTGGTGTCACAGGAATTAGCATCCATCTTTTGGCTCTTTTTCCTTTTATGTTGGTTTTGTTTTTCTGGCAAGTTTTCCTTCCATGGTGACAAGATATCTCACATTGGTGCTAGGTAAGAAATGATGTCTCTTCCAAGAATTCAAGCAAGATCCTTAGGCTTGTCTTTTTGATGTGGTGTTGGTTAAGGATCCAGTCCAGAATAGTTACTGTGGCTAGGGGATTATGGGTACTCACTGATCAGAACTGAGTCTCCAATACAGTTGGAGGCAGCAATCTCAACATCCAAACCACACAATCTGCATCAGGGAGGTGTGAATCTTTGGAGAAAGAAATGGAACTCACATGTAGAAAGGAAGTGAGCGGGCCAAACCACAGAAGGTCATGAACTTTCTTCTCTCTGTCTTGGAGAGAGGCATTGATTAATCCATCTTTCTACTTGTCCTTTTTCTTAGCATTAAGCTTTTTTAGCTCTTGCATACAAACCACAAAAAAAATTATTTTCTTTGAATGATGATACCAAGTGCAATGAAACAGAGGCAAATTTATCAACAAAAGGCCCTCCTTACCCCTCTAAATGTGATTTCCCAACTAGTTATAAAGACTCAATGGTTATCTCCAGGTGAGTCTTTAATTCAGAGGCCACACATTAATTCAGAGGCTACTCTACTGGCTTAGAGCCAAGTCTCAATTACTAGAGGACACAGAATATGAGTAACTGGGGATCAACACTAAAGCCCAGTTTTAACCACAGATTCAGCTCCTTCCCAGATAAAACTTTGCCCCAGCTGTTGTGTATAGTCGCACTGACTAATTTGACATTCACATCTGGTGAAATTGCTCCCCACACATACCTAGATAGAGCTGTGGGTCATATGATCCTCAGCATACTTCATAAGGTTTGGTTAATTCACATCCACTTACCACAAATGAAGATGGTGAGAATTATATCATTTGTGTGTTGGGGGGAGATCCAATAGACTCAAGAACTCAAAGAACCAACAATGAGAACTGAATCTCAGACTGCTGTTTGAAACTGAATTCCTTCCTGCCCTGCAACCCATCTCCAAGTTAACCAAAACCCCAAGTGTCTTCCCTACCAAAAAACATAAAAACTTCTTCTTCCTTGACATATCTGTTACCTGTTTTGTTGCTCTAGCAAAACACATGAGAAAAGCAATTTGAAGAAGGAAAGGCTTGTTTTGGTCCATGAGTCCAGATTGCAGACCATCACTGTGAGGAAGTTGTCAAGACAACAGGAGCGCAAGGCACCTAGTCACAGTGCATCCACAATGAATGCATGGGATCAATGACCTGCTGCTCAGCCAGCTCTCTCTTTTTTATTTAGTTGAGGACCCCATCCCAGAGAGCAGTGCCACCACATCGAGGTAGATCTTTCTACCCCAATTAATCTAATCTAGAGCATCCCTTACAGGCATGCCCATAGATTGGTTCCCTCGGTGGCTCTCAGTCTAGTCAGGTTGACAATCAAATTAACCATCACACTCATCCATCTTTAATCATCTGTAATTGTAAACAATGGCCAGAGAGAGACTGAAGATGAGAAACGGGAAAGGTTAAGAACAGACTGTGGGGGCAACTGAGCAGAATAGATCAAGGTGTGCTAAAAGAAGCCGAGGGGAAGAGGCAGCTCCATGACGGAGGCTAGTGTCAAAGGGTCCCCACCTGGTAGTTAGTTTTCATTTTAAAAATTATTTTAATTAAAATGTAATTATAGCATCCCCCTTTCCTTCCCTCCAGCCTCTCCCATGTCTGCTCCCTCCAACCTCCTCCTGTGTTCCACCCCACTTCCTCTCAAATTCATGCTTTTTTCCTAGACTATTATTACATATATTTATATGTAATCATAAACAAAGAAAGAAGGGAAGGAAGAAAGGAAGGACAAATACAACCTACTGAGTCTGTGTAGTGTTGTTTATATGTACATGATTTCAGGGCTGACCATTTGGCACTAGATAACCAACTGGAAGGCTCATCCCTGGGGAAGATTCACTCTCCTTCTCTCAACTTCATTTTATCCTAGGATTTCCTCAACACAATCACTCCAACTGCCTCATTTCTTTTTCTCTAGAAACTGGAACCATACTATTTCTACAAGTCTTCCTACGGTTAGCACATCATACCAAGCCTGATTACACATGGCCTGTTCCATCTTGAAGTGCTACTGGCCCTGTTACCAGCTCACATTTATTCCTGGTAGACCATTTTAACCTGGTAGGACAAAGCCATCTACTTTGTGACCAGAGGCAAAGAAGCAAACGCGGAAGAGACGAGAGTCCAACAATCCTCATCAAGGGCACACACTTTTAAATCCAAAAGTCCTTCACTAAATCTCACTTTTCAAGTGTTTACTGCTACCCACTAGGACTTAGGATTTGGCCTGACTGTGGCCAAATCATATCTGACCACATATGGGCTTTTGACAACCTAAAACTTAGCCAAACCATAGCACTATAATAGTTAAATATGTAGCCAGATATGTCTGTTCCCTAGCAGATGTATGAAAAGCCTTTAACTGAAATTTCAAATACATCTGTTATTTGATCCTGCAAACCCACCTCAGGAAAAAAATCAGCTTTCCTCATGAGAACCACAGCAAATGAAGATGTGTGCGCAATAGCCGTTCAGGCATTGACATGGTGAAAAGGAGAAAAACTAGAATGCCCAACTAACCAGCCCGCACCTGCCACAGTAGGAGGCTATCAGCAGGACTGAGTTTTCAGGTAACGAATGCAGCTGAGGTTTGTGAGTCATAGAGCCACCTTACATGATGAGAATCCTGGTGCAGCCATGTTGTTGTTGTGTGGTCCTGGGCACATCACCTGCCCAGGCTCTGGTCTCTCGGCTTTGTGAGGTGGGAATGATAGAAGCGTTAACATCCTAAGTCACAGTGAAAATTAGACTTAGAATATGCTCGAAGATCTGTAACAGTAAGCTTTCATTTAGAACACCTATGTTTACTAATAACTAACAAACACCTATATCCTATAACCTATAATCTAATACCTATGAACACTTAACCAATCCCATTTTAACCCTTTTGAAAGGATATCAAAATTCTCTAATGCAAGTCCATGCGGGCATCTTGGTCCTCTATCTGCAGGCGTCCCTTATAGTAATTAGCAAACTAGCTCTGGTAGCCATGGCAGGAGTCCCATCTTCAGCTTGGCTTAGCTTCCTGCAGGCCTAGCTTTGCGGGTTCTTGCAATCAGTTTATTTTAACCTCTAGCTTATGGCCGACTTATGAGGCCAGCCTGTCTTAACAGCTAAACTTGAGGTCGGCTTCCTCTGTCAGTCGAGACTCACTTTCACGGTCTCCTTAGCCCATGTGCACCCCACGACCTCCAAACTCTGCCCACCTCCTTCACTCTCCCGGCACTCTCGGGGCCCCGATGTACGTCTTTATTGTACAGCTTTTAAGAACTTCTTCTCAGCAGGTTCTATGCCATGCTTTTTCTGCCAGCCTTCTTATGCTGGCTTTCAACAAAAGTCTCTTTCTCAGATACCGCCTCTCAGTTTCTCTGCAATCCTCAGTTTACTTGCCAAGATTTCTGACTGTTGATTTGTCTAGGATATTGCAGCCTAGAGGTTGGAAAATGGCATACCTTGCTTCACTTCTTCACCATGTGCTTCTGTCTTCTCCATCCATGGGGGCAAGAGAGAGAGGTCCATGTGGAGCTCCCTAGATTATATAGGGTGTTGTCTCATGATCCGTGGCAGTCTCAGTGGCTTCTTGTGGCAGTTGATGTCATCTACGGCTTCTTAGCCACACACATTCAACAATGCACTATCTGTGCCTCTCATGGAGCCCTGGCCTAAAGTGGGCTCTGTCCATCTTGGCCCCAAGTCCTCTAGAATCCAAGTAATGCCAAGCTCCTCCTTTATGTGCTTCCATGTGCCAGGCTGATCTGCCTGCCTCTCCCAAGAGTTCAGAAGTACTCCCATAATTCACTAAAGAAAGCTAATTCCCATTACAAAGATGTGCATAATAAACTACTAAATTTCAACTATTTTACCACTTTCTCTTAGTTTTGCTTCTACTGGAGTGTGAGTTACATATTCAACCAACACTAGGTTGCTGAAATCATATGAATCTGGGTAATTGTACAAAGTTGTGAAATGCCCAGCACCTTCAAAAATTTTGTTTTTGTCATCTCAAAGAAGTTCCACATGTCCTTCCGCAGGGTGTCCTCTCTTTCTATCTCAAGGAGCACTGAGCCACATGTGGCCAGGATGTTTTAGGATACTGAGATGGAATCAGAGCTCGTACACTTCTGTGCCTGAAATCCTTCAGCCAGCCATGACTTCTGCCTCACTCACAGCAGCAATACGTGTGAGGTTGTGTGTTTCCCTTTTTCTGATGAGCCCGTGTTACCGTACGGATGCAGCTCTATCTGCTCTTCTGCTCACAAGCTGGTAGACAGTCCAGAGGCTTCCATCTTCATTTTTCAGCTTCCATGAGTAAAACTGTTATGAGTTTTACACACAAGAGCTTCTATGGCCATCTCTCCATTCTCTAAAAGTAACATTTGGGACTCACGGGTTGAGTGTGTTTAGTTTTTCAGTGAGCTATCAATGGCTTCCATAATTGTGTGGTCGTTTCACATTTCTGTATATCGCATTATAACTAGTTTAAAAAGGAAGTGCTCTGGGTATTGATTTGAAAACTCTGGGTAAAAAAAAAAATTGCAATGTCAGTTCATTTCACTTAAGAGTGAGTATAAATATAGTTTCACAGTTAAGAAGTGGGAGGCATGCCCATGTCTTATTTTTACTTATTTGCTTTTTAATAATAGTTGTTTCTGGAGCACAGCATGAGAGAACAAAGGAAATGTTCTTCACATTTGTCCAAAATGACAGAATTTTGATTTTTTTTCTTTCTTCTTTAAAAATATTTTCAAGTAAATAAAACCATTAATTTTACTTGAAGCTGATACTCAGTTGGAAAGAGATCTCCCTCATTTCCAAAGATATCTGCAAGCAGATGCTAAGGTTGGAAGATCTGGGAGGATCAATAATAACACAGCTGGGAAGGTTGCAACATCTCACAGAGCCAGAGGGAATGAGGCTTTGCTTGGATTCTCTAAGCAGGGTGTCACTGCAGGCAGCAGTCCCATCATCCCTTGTGATATCTAATTGTTTTCCACACTTAGGCTAAAACGACGGAAGGATGGCTTCCTTCTTTGTCTTGCTTTTTGTGTTTAGTTGGTTTTGCTTTACAAACTATAATCACTCATTTTTAAAGAGAGAAGACTCATTCTTGAATTACTAAATGCTGTGTAGGAATTCCTAGTCTTTCTAAACACTAACAAAGATTTCAGGGGATTTGAAGACATCCAAGAGATCAAAAACCATCAGTGTCTGCTGGAAGTTCTACCATTTTTTTAAGCTTTCCCAAACCTTCATGATGTCTCTTTTACGATAGCAAACAAAGGCAGTCCCTCTTGACTGTTCCTGTCTGATGTTGAGGATGTCTTCAAAGCTTCTGGTCAGGGAGCAGGGTTTGCCAATTACCAACTTGATGGTCTCCAGGTCCAGTGTGATCATTCTGAGAAATCTGTCTTTCATTGTCACCAGGCAGACATAGTAAATAAGGCATTTGCTCGAACCTTCTTGCTGATGATCTCTTAACTGGCTACCAGCCCCCCCGCCCCCCAACTCTGGGGCCAGCGGTCTCTAGCTTTTCAGCCCAGTGTGTCCAGTTCGTTAGTCATTACTTCTGAACCACTCTTCCAGGAAAAGCCTATTGTTCCTGCTCTTCCGGATTGCTTACTTCCTGTGATTTTTTTTTTCTGCAGGGAAAGAAGAAAGACTATTCAAAATCACAGAAGCCTCCTGATGCATTTCACAATTGTAGTTTATTACAATTATGTACTTGATGTGAAGCAGGGGTGAACATAAAGTCTTTCTTAACCTAATAGGTAGTGCCCTTGAATGCCAGACAGTTTCTACCTGGGTCTCAGTGTACACGCTGCCTGTTTACACCCATACTCCAGTGAAAAATCACTAGATGGAGAAGATGATGCTCAGCTCCAAGGAGGCCGAATATCTTCCCAGGGTGTGGAGGAGGGACAAGTACTTGAATAGGTGGAAATGTCTCCTCGGTGTTCCTGTCCCTCCTCTAACTCACACCAAAATAAGAACTGGGTCAGACAAACTGAGCCTTGCAGCCCAGGAGAGATTGAGTCACTAGGATGGGGAAGATAACAGGCAAGATGAGGACTTAGAAAACTAGAACCTGGGTTCGAGTCTTGGAATAGACAGACATGCACACGTGTGTACATGTGCACACATACGCTTACATGCATATTCTCTACTGTCTTTGTGCAGGACTGGACCCAGGGTCTTGTGGATTGCTAGGTAAGTGCTCTTCCACTAAGTTACAGTCCCATCCTGCTTTCTTGAATCCTACACAAGGATACACACTTACGTATCAAAGAACTTTTTCAAGTTCACACAGCTATTAAAATAACTGAAGCATGTTTGACTCATGCATATCCAACGACAAAGTTAGACCACTAACCCTCTATTCACTAGCTCTGCATTTTCTGGTGATTTACTTAGCTGTTTGTATTTTACTATATTAATGCGTTAAAACAGGAATAATAAAACCCAGAGAATTTGTTTCAATGTAGCCTTGGGAATCAAATTAGTTTATGCATATCTTTTCTGTAGAGAGAATCCTTTGTGTACTGTTTGTGTAGTGCATCACCTGTCAATAAAAAAACTATTGATCTATAAGCTTAGAGTCATTATTTTTGGGAACAAGGACGCTGTACAGGAGCTGTGGGTCTCCCCTTTTCCCGGTGATTGTTGGCCACCAGTGCATGTGGTCAAGGGGAGCTGAAGGCAGGGAACAGGGTTCCGGTGGCATGAGTACAATGAATTAAAGACAATGCAGGATCAGCTGCAGAGAGGCAGATCAATTTTATTGGGGTGAATGAAGGTTATATAGAACTTGGGGAATGGGCAGGGGTTTCCAAAGTGGAGGCAAATCATTGGTTGGAGCTAGGAGTCCCAGTGATGCTTCATTTCCACTTGGCAGCGTAGTCCTGTCATAAGAAGGGGGACACAGTACCTAATTATCCTATGGGCACAGGAGGGAAGTGGAGATTGTTATCAGGAAACTGTGTCAAAGGTTACACTCTAGATATGGACAGTGGCGTTCCAAAAATCCCAGGTGTTGCTAAACAGGTTCTAATCGGGAGAAAGGAAGTTAAGCCTGTAACTTCATTCTTGACGTATCTCAGGTAGAGAGTGTGGGGGCTGAGTTGCCCATATCAGGCGGTGGGGGGGGAACCTGAAAAATGGAGTCTGACATTTTGCACCAAGCTCAAGGACTTTCCTGTAATTTCAGACTTAGACCTTAGCAGCAGGGTTTCCCAACAGGGTGCAGTTACAGAAACACCCCACAACACTTTTCCATACACAAAAGTTCCTTTTTTCTCTTTACCTTAGTTTTGTTTTTTCTTCTAGGTAAAATGTTGTACTAATGTAATGAGGAACATGAAAATGCTTTGGAAACCATCATTTGCTATATAAAATTAATTATTGCGGTTTTCAGAAATTATTTTAACAGAAGTATGTGACTCAGTAGGAAAAACTGATCCTACAGATGCCAATAATCAGATAGGATAAGTGTTTATTCATATATATTTAGAAACAAGAGAAATGAGTAGGTACATCACTGCCTGTGTGTGTGTGTGAGCTGCCACATCCTTTCAGAAAAAAAAAAGTTAACATCTGTCAAAATTAAACCTGAGCATATTCGTTGAACCAATTCCCTCCAGTATATGAATCTGAAAAACAACAGTGTTGTTACATCATCATCTATAAAAGAATAAAACTAAAATAACTCAAAGATTTATCAGAAAGAGCTAATTGTATGCAAGAAGTTTTTATATAGCAGAATACCATAAATCATCATTGTTAAGCTCTCTTTAGGTAGTAATATATAATAATTTCCAACGTCATTGCCAAGTGGAAAGGAAAGACAACATTCATGTCACTCTGCCCTGCTTGTGCCCATACACAAATGTGCTAGGAACCTGTTCATTTCTTAAATGACCAGCACTGTCCAGTAGAAATACAATCTGAGCAACTAATGTAAACCACATATGCAACTTAAAATTTTCCAGCAGTCACACTTAAAACAAAACATGCGAAATGTACTTCATGACACCCCAAATATTATAAAGAAGTAATTGATATGAAATATTTATAAGAGGCATTATGTTATTTCATAAGGCTTTTTTGGTTTTGTTTGTTTGTTTGTTTTTAGATCTGGTATGTTTCACACTTGTTGCACAGGTCAATTCAGACTGTCACATTTACCTTTCCAGGTTTCGGTGAGCTATGCCCAAGGTACATGTCCCAGCTGCTCCCTAATTGAACACCAAAGGTATAGGGTGCCAACAGTCCCATGTTAAGAGAAGGTGAGGGTCAGAGACATGGGCATGGCTGGGTTTTCTCTCTGTACCTTTTTGGTGCTTTTTGAATAAAATAGTTTTGACTGCCTTTTTTTTTTTTTTTTTTTTTTTTTTTTTTTTTTATTTTTTT